>JZKD02S0889982.1:291597-303326 GCA_000966675.3 Picea glauca | reverse complement strand
TGGAGCCTGATTATCTTCCTGATTCAGAGGTCCTTGCTTTCAGCCATGTTTATACCCCATGAAGTATTTACACCCCAGAAGTATGTACACTCTTCCACGCGGAGGAGTGCAGAGGGGGGGTACCCCCTCTGCGGGGTCCGGGGGAAAGAAGGCCCCCAGCAGGGGTTCGGGGGCGAAGCCCCCGAAGAAAAAATTGCCTTATAAAAGTATATTGTAATTTCATTGTAAATCTGGAATGTTCATTATAAGGTCGCAGATCTAATAGTAGAGATTATGTTAGGGTTTTTTTCCCTAGAAGGAAACCCTCTTTTATGAGGGAAATGTATTGCGGCTATGGTTGATGGTGAATATTGTATTCTGAGAGAGGATACTGTGAGAGAAAGAAGAGGAAGTTACAACAGGTTTTGTTGTAGGTTGTATCCCTTCATTTGTTGGATAATAATAAAGGAAGGACCTGGAAATTTCTCTGGTGGATGTAGGCCACACTGGGTGAACCACGTAAGTCTGTGTCTCTCTTGTATTGTGTATCTTCTGTGTTTTGTTTCTACATTTGTTTTATTTTATTGCTCCGCGGTCCTGTTTTTCTAACAGTTTCTCTATGTATAGCTCCTCCTCAATGATCCTGTTGAGAAAAGTTGTTTTCACATCCATATGATGTAACCTCCACCCCATAACTAAAGAAATATAAATAACAACTTGAATAGAAGCATACCTAGCGACTGGAGTAAACATCTCCTCATAGTACACTCCCTCTTTCTGGGAGAATCCTCTTGCCACAAACCTCACCTTGAACTTCTTTATGCTACCATATGCAACATGCTTGATCTTGTAGAGCTACTTGGAACTCACAACTGACTTCCCCTCTGGTCTCAACACTATGTCCCAAAAATCATTTCTCATAATAGAGGTGTACTCCTCTACCATGGAATCCTGCGATACCTACTGATATGATACTTCCTAAAAACTAGAAGGCTCAACATCAATGATTCTACGCATAAGAACCATATAGTTCATAAACTTATTTAGAGTCATACACTCTCTAAACCCACTCCTAGGAGCCTCACCAACATCCTTCAATGTCTGTACTAGCCACCTGGGTCTTCTAACAGGAATAGAAGGGGATAAATCCTCCTCCCCACATGAATTCTGAACTATTGATTGTTTCTCATCCTTCATAGATTGTTGCTCCTTTTCCCGTATCACTGCTGGTGACACTTGAAATCTCCTTGATGCCAATTTCTCCTCGAACTTAACATATATTCTCACAACTATATTTCAATGCACTACAATGAAGATCCTATAAGCATTTGAGGTCTCATTTTACCCCAAAAATATACCATTCTTTCATGAAGGCTACAACTTCTTCCTCTTCTCCATAGGCACATGGATGCAGATTGGAAAACCAAATATCCTGAAATGACCAATCTCTAGCTTCAATCCCGAAAAATCCTCCTCCAGAGTCTCATCCACCAATATATTGTGAGGACTCTTGTTCTTCACACATATCGTTGTGTTACACGCCTCTGCCCAAAGAACCATAGGAAACTCCTGGTCATGTATCATATCGTTAGAAGAATTGATGATGGATTAATTCTTTCTCTCTGCAACCCCATTCTACTGAGGGTTGTATGAGACTATCAAATCCCTCTTGATCCTTGTTTCCTTGTAGAAATCCTTGAAGTCATTGGAGGTGTACTCTCCCCCATTATATGACCTCAAGACCTTGATCTTGTTTCCTGTTTGGTTCTCCACTTGAGCTCTAAACTTTTGAAACCGACTAAAGGCCTCATCCTTGGTCTTCATAAATAAGATCCATTTTTTCTTGGAATAGTCATCAATACAATTCACATAGTATGACGATCCATGTATTTATGCTACTAAAATCATCCCACTCACTTCTGAATGGATAAGATCCAATATCCCCTTGGAACTACTCTTGTTGTTAAGAAAAGAATCCTTGGAATTCTTTCCAAGTGCACACCCTGTACACACCCCTTGTTTCTCAATACTAAACTATTGAAGACCTATAACAATCTTACTCATATTCAAAAATTCTTTGTAGTTTATATGTCCCAACCTCCTGTGCCACAAATCACATAGGTTTTCACTCTCATGTATGAATTCTTGAACAATATTTCCCTGCAACCTGTACAAAGTTCCCTCTCTAACCCTAATGATCATTGTGATGTCGAGGCTAGCTTTATTTGAATGCATGAGTACTTTCCCTCTCTGGAAAGTAATGACAAAATCCGTGTCCTCCATAGCTGATATTGAAATCAAATTCTTCTTCAAACCTGGTACGTAAAGCACATCATGGGCATCAAACAGACCTCTTAACTCAAGCTAGAACGTAATTGTTCCCTTTTCCTTCACTACATACTTGGAATCATCAATAAGTTTCCCATGAACATCTGAGTCCCTCTCCATCAGAATGCTAAATAGATCATGTGCTTATGTCATATGTTGAGATGCATCACTATCCAAGAACTTGACACTCTTCATAGTTGTGCTGGTAGAAAGAAAAGAAACTAATGAGTAATCCTTCTCAAACTTCACTGCAAACTGATCAAGTTGCATCTCTACCGATGCTATTGTCTACATATTTCATGTACCCTTCTTATTTTATGGACACTGAGATTCATAATGTCCATTCCTATGAAATGAGAAGCACTTCATTTTACTTGAGTCCTTCTTCTTCCCTGGCCATGATGATCATCCATCACTGTCACCCTTCTTGGTAGAACCCTTTCCTTTTCCCATATTTTTCCTACTGAAAAGAGTGAAGTCCTCCTCACTACCTCCCTACTTGTTTCTCTTAGAATCCTCCCAAGTATCTTCCTGAATGTAATCATCCCAAAGTCTCTGCTAATCTCAAAGTTTCTCCTCAGTGCAGACTCCCTTGAAAAATGGTTCCCATGACTTGGGAAGACCATTTAGTAACACATTCATGACCTCCTCTTCCTCTGTTTTATCCCCTATGGATGCAAGTTGTGTTAAAAAAAATAGGATCGTGGAGCAATAAAATAAAACAAATGTGTAAATAAAAATATAAGATACAAAATATAATAGAGACACAAATATACGCGGTTCACCCAGTGTGGGCTACATCCACCAGAGAAATTTCTAGGTCCTTCCTTTATTATTATCCAACAAATGAAGGGATACAACCTACAAAACACCCGTTGTAACTTCCTCTTCTTTGTCTCACAGTTTCCTCACTCAGAATACAATATTCACCGAGATACATAGCCGCAATACATTTCCCTCATAAACAAGGGTTTCCTTCTAGGGAAAAAAAACCTAACATAAATTATACTGTCATATATGTGACCTTATAATGAATGGTCCATATTTAGAATGAATTCACAATATACATTTACAAGGAAATTTTTCCTTTGGGGGCTTCACTGTCGAACCCCCATCAGGGAACGCTATCCCTCAAACCCCCATCAGGGGCCCACTTACCCCTGGACCCCCTAGTTGGGGGGATAGCCCCCCCAGACCCCGTAGGGGGGGTAACCCCCCTTGCACTCCCCCGTGTGGAGGAGTGTACATTCTTCTAGGGTGTAAAGTCTTCATGGGGTATAAACATGGCTGAAAACAAAGACCTATAAATCAGAAAGATAATCAAACTCCACAACCAACAATCTCCCACTTGGAGACTAATCTCAACAACTCCACCGATGTTGTATCTACTAGAATATGATCCTTCTTAGACCTATAAAAATTCTCATCTTCACCTTCATGCTTGAATATCAACTGAAACTGAGCAGGAACTCAGTTTCTCCATGGTTACTCCCTTTGCTAACATGTCTGCAAGATTCTGGCTAGTGTGTATCTTTTCCAACTTCAAATGTCCATCTTCTAAGACAGATTGTATGAAATGGTACCTGAGTTGTATATGCTTAGTCTTTGAATGGAAGTCTAAGTTCTTTGCAAGATGAAAGACACTCTCACTGTCACAATACAACCTTTTATTCTCATGCTTCTTTCCCAATTCCTCCATAAACCTCTATAACCAAATAATTTTTTTAATAGCCTTTGTAGCAACAACATACTCTTCTTCTGTTGTTCAAAGTGAAACAACCTTTTGCAGTTGCAAAATCCAACTTAATGTTGTTCCACCTATAGTAAAAACATACCCTGTGGTGATCCTCCTGCTATCTTTATCACCTCCCATATATGAATCAACATATCCCTGTAGAACAGTGTATGAACCTCAAAACATAATGCATGAGTAGAAATACCTCTCAAATACTTGAGAATCCACTTTACTTCCTCCCAATGTTCTTTACCTCGATTGTTAATATATCTACTCACAACTCCCACTGCAGGTGCAATATTTGGTCTTGTGTAAACCATCTCATAAATCAAGATGCCAATTGTTGATGAATAAGGTACCTTTGACATGTATTCTATCTCCTCCTATGTCTTGGGACACGTTTCCTTAGTTAATTTGAAATGGTTGGAAAAAGGTGTACTAACTAGTTTTTCATTCTGCATTCTAAACCTCTCCAACACCTTCTCTATGTACTCACCCTGAGACAATGCCAATTTGTGATTTTTCTTGTCTCTTGTTATTCTCCTACCAAGGATTTTCTTTGCAGTACCCAAATCCTTCATCGCAAATGAATTAGCTAATTTGTTCTTGAGCACATTTATATCCTGCATATTAGACCCTACAACAAGCATGTCATCTACATACAATAGCAAGATAATATAGTTTCCATTTTCTAGCCTTCTAAAATAAACACAATGATCGAAATGGAATCTACTATAACCTTGTTCTATCATAAACCTATCAAACTTAAAATACCATTGCCTTGGAGCTTGCTTTAGGCTATACAAGCTCTTCTTCAATCTACATACCAAATTCTCCTTCCCTTTGAAATCATACCCTTATGGCTGTTGCATATAAATCTCTTCCTCCAAATCCCCATGGAGAAAATTTATTTTTACATTTAATTGTTCAAGATGCAAATATTCTACTCTCACAAGACTTAAAAATAGTCCTAATTCAAGTCATTTTAACAACAGGAGAAATTATTTCATCAAAATCTATACCTTTATTTTGTGCAAACCCCTTTAAAACAAGTCTATCCTTGTATCGCTTTTTTCCTCCATATTCTTCCTTCAACTTGTAAACCCATTTATTATGTAATGCTCTTTTTCCTACATGCAGCTGAACCAAATCCCAAGTCTGGTTATTTACCAGATAATCCATTTCCTCTTTCATTCCTTGCTCCCACTTCTTCTTGGTGTCTACTTGCATTGCCTCTTCATAACATTATGGTTCAACAGAATCAATCAACAATAAATAATAGAATGAAGGAGAGTATCGTTCAGGGGGTATACTTAACCTAGTAGATCTTCTAACAACACTTGTAGGAGTTTGAGGTACCTACTGCTCCTGTTGTTGTACATTTTGATTTTCTGGTTCCTTTGGAATTTCTTTTTCAGTGATCTCATCAAGCACTATGTATTCTGGTTTTTCTTTTTCCTATTTCTTTCCCTGCAATTGATCTTTGTACATGAGCTTCTCATTGAATATGACATCTCTACTCCTAATGATTTTTTGATTTTCATAATCCCATAAGTGATAACCAAAATCATTAACATCATATCCAATAAAGGTACACTTCTTGGATTTTGCCTCAAGCTTTGTTCTATTTTCTTTATCAATATGGACAAATGTTTCACAACTAAAAGTCTTCAAAAAAGAGTAGTTTACCTTTTTACTTGTCCATGCCTCCTCTGGAATTCCACCATCCAAATAGCTTGAGGGTCCTATGTTTATTAATTAAACAACAACATCTACAACATCTTCCCATAATTGTAAGGGAAAACCAACATGCAATCTCATACTCCTTGCACGTTCTATGATTGTCATGTTCATCCTTTCTAACACACCATTTTCTTGTGGTGTTCCTGGAATTGTCTTCTATCTACGAATCCCATGGTATGAACAATAATCATCAAACTCCTTACTGCAATATTCACCTCCATTTTCTTATCTGAGACACTTCAACCCTTTTTTTTGTCTCATTCTCAACCAAAGCTTTCCATTTCTTAAAAGTATCAAAACATCAGATTTTTGTCAAATGCAATAAACCCAAGTTTTTATGGTTGCATCATAAATAAAAGTAACATAATAATGAGAGCCACCAAAAGATGATACCTAAGATGGTCCCCATACATCTATATGCACAAACTCTAACCTTTTACGCTTCTTTTCTTTTCTGACTCTAAGAAATCTGACTCTCTTCTGTTTTCCATAAACACAATGCTCACAGAAATCCAAATCAATTTTCTTAAGATCTAGAAACAAATTTATTTTTTGAAGTATCTGCATCCCCTTCTCACTCATGTGTCCAAGCCTATGATTCCATAGTGTTGTATCCACTCCTGTAGAAGCTAAAGAGATATAAGAGTCAATATTACGAGTACATAAATACAATGTACATACCTTCTCTCCTTTTGCTATCATCAGTGATCCTTTTGTGACCTTCCAAACCTTATCTGTAAATATGGATATACAACCTTCACTTGTCATTTGCCTTGTTGAAATTATATTTTTCCTTAGATATGGAACATTTCTTACCTCTTTCAAAAACCATTGGTTTCCATTCCTTTTCTTTATTTTTACCTTTCTCGCTCCAACAATTTTGCATGGTGCATCATCACCCAAATGAACCTGTCCAAAATCACCTTCAACATAATCTAGAAAATGTTTCCTATGGGGTGTGGAATGAAATGAAGCCCCTGAATATACTACCCAAGACTCATAAATATTATCTACAGAAAGAATCAAAGAATCTTGTAACACACCACCTATTACATTTGCTTCCTGATTTTTCTCCTGTTGTCCATCTCTTTGTTTATTTGGAGCTCTGTAGTCTTTCTTCAGATGTCCTTTCTTCCCACAATTTCAACACTCTATCTTTCCAAGTCTGAATTTGGATCTGCCCTTCCTATCATTCCCACGGTTTCCTGAGCCCTTTCCTATATCCTATTGTCTTCCCCTGTTCTCCATGTTCAATGCATTACTTGATGTCTCACCTATGCTTTTCCGTCGCATTTCCTCACTAAGAATAACACCAACAACATCATCAAATTTTAAAGTGTTTGAACCAGAGACATAGTTACTTACATCCATGACCAAGTCATTCCAACTTTCTAGCAATGAGAACAAGATTAGAAGATCCCTAACCTCAACATCAAAGTCCAATTTTACAGAACGTAGTTGATTAGTAACTGTATTAAATTCATTTAAATGATTTGCAATAGACCCACCTTCTAACATCTTCATATTAAATAATATCTTCATTAGAAATACCTTATTGGACACTAAGGGTTTTTCATATAGTTTAGCAAATGCATCCATCATCTCCTTCGTTGTCTTTTATTTCGAAATATTGAAAGCCATCGATGCTGCTGGACTCAGCCGTATCGTTCCTAGAGCCTTTCTGTCAAGAATCTCCCATTCTTTGTCCTTCATGGCTGTCGGCTTCTTTGTTATTCTGCCCAATGGTAGAAACAGATCCTTCTGATATAAATAATCTTCCATCTGCATCTTGCATAACTGGTAGTTTTGGCCGTTAAATTTCTCGACCCTAAACTTTCCATCTTTCGCCATTTCTCCCACTCGAACCAGGAACCCTCTTTTCCTGCGAGTTACCTTTAACTTTGATACCGATTGTTAAAAAAAAATAGGATCGCAGAGAAATAAAATAAAACAAATGAGGAAATAAAACACAGAAGATACACAAGACAATAGAGACATAGATATACGTGGTTAACCCAGTGTGGGCTAAGTCCACCATAGAAACTTCTATGTCCTTCCTTTATTATTATCCAGGAAATGAAGGGATACAACCTACAACACACCTGTTGTAACTTCCTCTTATTTCTCTCACAATATCCTCACTCATAATACAATATTCACCAAGATACATAGACACAATATATTTCCCTCATAAAAGAGGGTTCCCTTTTAGGGAAAAAAACCCAACATAATTTCTACCGTTAGATCTATGACCTTATAGTGAACGGTCCAGATTTACAATGAAATTACAATATACATTTACAAGGCAATTTTTCCTTCGGGGGATCCACCCCTGAACCCCCATCAGGGAATGTTGTCCCCCAAACCCCCATCAGGGGCCCACTTGCCCACGAACTCCCCAGCTAAGGGGATAGCCCCCCCAAACCCCATAGGGGGGTAACCCCCCTGCACTCCCCCATGTAGAGGAGTGTACATTCTTCTAGGGCGTAAAGTATTCATGGGGTATAAACACGGATGAAAAAAAATACCTTTGAATTAGGAAGATAATCAATCTCCACAACCAACAAGATGATCGCGTTCCTGTGTGATCCTCATGAAATAGATGGTAACATTATCAGAGCTAGACATATGCACCGATCTTAATCTATTCCTTAAAACCATCTTCTTATTCAAGTTAGTGATATGGAATAAAACTACCAAGGCATCAAACATCTCTTTGTTCATCTTTTTCTTGAATATGCAAGGAATTAGATGATCATTCATTGAATCTAAAAGGACCCTCTCTGCTTTGATCTCTGTCTTGTTGTGATTTTCCAAAGCTATCAGATTTGTCGGTGGAACAACTACTTTGTCCACTAACTACAAACAACCATACCCATTTAACACCAAATTTACTCTTGCTTTCCAACATAGGAAGTTGGATGCTCCATCCAATTTGTCTTCAAATCTTAACAATGTTGTTTCCATCCCTAATACCTGATAAACTACCTCGGAAATAACTTGTCACTAAAAAATTCCCTTGTACTGACTTGTACGGACTTGTACATTCCTGTCACCATTGTGACCCCACGTATGTACACACTTGTGCTTACTGACACTCGTGTATATATGAATGTCTCCAAATACGCCCACATATGTATGCTCTTGTCCCTTTTGTAACTTGTATACAACCCTGTAAACCTGCAAAATCCCTGTTGTTTCTCAGTTTGATTGTTTCCCTAAAATCCATCCTTCAATTTCTTCCTGCTATTTATGGATCTGCTAAGATCTCCTGAAGATCTGATAGATATTCTATCAACTGCTATGGCTCTAAGATATATCTTCCCTTCCTAGTATGCTCTATGATACCATGTTGAAATTCCTCTTACTCCAACACCTAGGTATCTTATTATCTAGTGATTTCCTTACTACATATCATATTAACAGCTCATAAAAAAAAACACACCATTGAAATACTCAACTCAAATAAATCTAGCGGAAGAAAAACTGGAAACCAAATTATGCACACATAAACACCAATATTTTTGGGTAGATACCTCTGGAAAAACCCTGGAGGGAAAACCAGTGTTGAGAATGATTTTATTATGCTAAAATCATATCTCTCGTAATAGGGATAATGGCCCATTGAGAGAAATACAACTATAGACAAAACTAGTAAAGTATGTTCCACTATACGACTCAGATATGCACATGTTTTTAGGTGTACATGCCTTTCCTTAAGTGCCCCCATGTATACTCACCTGTCTCCACTAGCGCCCACATACATGGATGGAAAATTCCATACGACACAACCCTTTCCTATGGCTTGGCTTGACTAAAATCCACTTGCAGATGCCTCTGTTCTCTCTTCTCCTTGACTTGTATGATCTCTATATGGAATTAATTCTATAGCTATCCAGGACCTCCTTCAATCACATTCCTTCATGATCTAACCCTCTCTGTGTCGACTATCTCAACACAACTCCTATCAAGTGTCAAGTGCCTTCTCCTTTATCCTAGCCTTGCTTTTATAATCTTGATTTATAACATAAACCTAATCTCCAAAGTTATTGATGGTTGTGATTACTTCTCCTCTCACTTGAGATCAATGTCTAATATTAAATGCTAACTTTTAACATTTACTTAAATAACTCAATTAATTAATTAAATCACTTTACTTTAATAATTCCTTTAATTAAAGTAAAGTTACCAAGGTAAAAGGATTTGGACGATTTCCACACATCTAGACACATAGACTTGTGAAAAATACCTATTTGATGCTACAACTAACATCAACACCAACACCATGATGGAGTTAAGCATGGTAAACTCACCTTCCAAGACCTTTCCTCAAGGGACCTTTGATGAATTTTAAAAACACATTATAGGCATTGGTTTCAAGATCATGAGGAAAATGGGCTATGATGGCCAAGGGATAGGAAAGGAATGCCAAGAGGTTGTGAGCCCCATTGAAGCTCAATAGAGGCCAAAGAATTAAGGACTAGGATTAAGTGGACAAGAATCCAACATAAGTTCAACTCAAAACGACCTTCATCAAGGAAAGAGGAACCATAAAAGAATCCATTCCCATGGAGGAAAAGGAAACTATAAAAGAAGTGTGCAACAAAGCTCCCAAATCTACTTGTAGAGCCTTGAAAGAGGGTAGAAAAGAGATGATTCCACCCTATATCCACTCTAAGTCTTGGAGGACCAAGCAACCAAGATGGAAAGCATCTTCACAAACAAAAAAGGTATTGTTAATATTATGGTAGCTGCGGGAGGTATTTACCTCTACATGTGAACCTGATGAGAATAGAAGACTCCAGGAAGAAAGAGAAACCCTAATGAATTGGATAATAACCCTAGAAGCCTTGTTGGGCCCAGTAATACAGGGCGCCAGTTTCTCATTTGTCACATCTCAGGACTGCAGTTTTCCCAGTTGGTGCGCATTGCAGGTGTAGCTGGTGCGCAGGTTTGGAGGAGGGTTGCTGCTGCAGCTACATCAGCAGCAAGTTTCAGTATTTGGATTGGATATCTCTTGGCTAGGATTTGGACTATATGATCATCCTTTTGTGATGCACTATCCTTGGGGAGAGATGTGCTGCTCTTTGTTTGGCTATCTAGCCTAGGGTTTTCTTCTGGAGGAATTCTTAGGTCAAGGTTAAGGTGCTCGGAGGGAGGCTTCGACCTGTGGTTGGGAGACGAGGGTATCATCGTGGTAAAACGAGCACACAATCCTTTATATTCTAACAGGTTATGGGCCCACACCCCTTCAGTTAGCCTAAAACGCTGGAAGGAAACATAACCGCTAGACATTAAGCTCGTTGAAAGAACTGCTTCTAGGGTTACTAGTGCAGCTAGAGTTACCAGCAGTAGCAGTTGCAGAAACCCTAAACCTCTTGTTGAGGCACCTTAAGTGATGAGATTGACCTAATATCTGAATAGATCAGTGCACCATAGCCCAGCGCATCTCCTGGTACACTCAGAAGGCCAAGACGTGAAGTTTGGATTTCTGGTCAAAACTAGGGTTTGACCAAGTCAAGCAAGCCATGACAAACTCTATGAAGTCTGAGAAAAAGCTAGAAGGAGCCTCCAACTTTAGAGCATGGAAGACAATGATTGACCTCATCCTTGCTAAGAATAAAGTGTTGGACATTGTGAAAGGAAAGATCGTGAAGCCAGAGTTCAAAGAAGGAGAAGAGAAGGAACCATAGAATGTTGTAGCTATGGAGAAATTCAAAGACGTTGACATCAATGCCATGAGTATCATAGTGGATTCCATAAAAGACCACTTGATACCCTACATCTCCCATCTTGACTCATTGAAGAAGATGTATGATGCTCTAACTGATCTCTTCTCAGTCAGAAACATTGGACAAGTTATGAGTCTGAAGAATGAACTTCGTGACATGAAGATGAATGATGACGATAGCATAACATCCTACTTTGTAAGGATCTCCTAGCT
>JZKD02S0889982.1:264815-290232 GCA_000966675.3 Picea glauca | reverse complement strand
GCAGATGAAGACTACTGTGGTGGCAGACATTCTTTCAGATCTCACAGACGTGAGTGAAAGATTGGCCCAGATGATACAATTTTTATCATAACATTGTTTCTATGCAGGATTCTCTTAGATGTTTGTTATGAAGACTATATGACAGTAGATGAGAACTACTGTGGTGAATATGTTTCACTATTGCTGATCAAGTACTTGTGTGTTACTTGATGTGGTAGTTAACCACTGGATTGTAGTTGTGTGCTACGGGAATAGACACAGGTGTGTTCTATAAATTGATATTGTGCCAGTCGTCATAGGAGATTATCCAGTCGGATAATAATGACAGGTGCTCGTGGTGCTACTAGTTGTATGGTCTGTTGTGCTCATGGCCATTCCATTGTTGTTCTAATTGCCTTGAAGACTATCAACAGTTTATTGGAGATGATGATCATTCAGATGAATGATGAATAGAGATTTTCCAGACGGAAAACATTTCAGAGCTTTTACTCCTCTTGTATCACTCTATGGTGAGAGTGACTTATCCAACATCATATTACTCAGATGAAGTATGATTTCGAGAGATGATGCAGCTGATAGTGATGGTGATAATCTAGTCATGAAATAATCTAGATGACTATATTGATGCTACCGGGTAAATGGTATGTTTTGTGCTCAAGTCCATTACCTGTAAATACCTCTCTAGCTAAGAGGGAGTGTTAATATTATGGTAGCTGCGGAAGGTATTTACCTCTACATGTGAACCTGACGAGAATAGAAGACTCTGTGAAGCAAGAGAAACCCTAATGAATTGGCTAATAACCCTAGAAGCCTTGTCGTCTCAAGAATATAATTTATATTAGGCTATTAGCCTCCAAGAGAAGAAGTCGGCCAGAATTAATAATAATATACTGAACATACACCTACCCAGAAGGAGAAGTCGACGCCAGTAAACTGGCAGGATTACTATAAATACAGGGTGCCAGTTTCTCATTTGTCACATCTCATGATTGCAGTTTTCCCAGTTGGTGCGCACTACAGGTGTAGCTGGTGCGCAGGTTTGGAGGAGGGTTGCAGGTGCAGCTGCAGCAGCAGCAAGTTTCAGTATTTGGCTTGGATATCTCTTGGTTAGGGTTTGGACTATCTGATCAGCCTTTTGTGATGCGCTATCCTTGGGGAGAGATGTGTTGCTCTTTGTTTGGCTATCTAGCCTAGGGTTTGCTTCCGGGGGAATTCTCAGGTCAAGGTTAAGGTGCTCGGAGGGAGGCTTCGGCCTGTGGTTGGGAGACAAGGGTATCATCGTGGTAAAACGAGCACACAATCCTTTATATTCTAACAGGTATGACATAGTATATTTGGTTTTTTTTCTGTTGCAAGAAAAGATGTCATAAGGCTAGCAATTGTCGGCACTCTAGAAGGCCAAGCATCCCATGCAAGAACTATTGAAAGTACTATAAATTGACTGAACATTGGGAGGCCAAATGTTGGAGGCTTAACTCAAAACTCCATCCCAAGAATAGAACAACCAAGAAAAAATCTTGGAGAGTCAAGGCCAAGGGGAAATAGGAGTTGCTTTCACTTGCATCCCAAGGAGTAATGGTTTTTCCAACGACCTATGGAATCAAGGAATGTCATGTCTAGCCATGATATGGACAATAGGATTATGCCCAATGTAACCCCTATTCAACTCTTATCTTCCATCTTGTAGCATAGGCACCCTTTCTTGGAGATTTGTCGGAGGACGCTTGAAGGAAAAGAAGAAGAATATGGAAGGGAGTTGAAGATTTTGGGAACCAAAAGTATGCAAATGGGGATGTGTGATCAGAATTGGATCCTTTCCAAATTATAATTGTAAACTTTGTAATAAACGTTTAATTTTTTTTTTGACAAGGTTGAGGAAATGTCCAAAATTCACTTGGGAGTTGAAATGAACCATTGTGATGGTTGGACTTCCAAGGTAGCCCATTCAAAATCAAGGTTGTGGAGAAGAAGTTCACTCAATGGGGAGGATATATGAGGAGGAAATAAAAAAGGGCAGTCATAGAGATGAGAGATCAAAGAATCTATATGGTTGTTGACTAGGGGATAAGAAGTCATTGAGTCTATCCCATGCGAGTAAAGATTGTTTTTTAGCCATGGCCATCTCCAAATTTATTTCCAATGAGTATCAATACACTAAATTTGTGTATACCTCACCCTTTTGTAATCATTTTCCTTCTTAATAAGATCACCAATCAATCTATTTTTTCTAGTTGGGTTTCCAAGGTAAAATTTGTGTGTGTGGTGCATTTAAAATCTTTGTGGTTGATGAGTTGTTGTGACTAAGTGTTAAGTTTTGGTAAGTGAATTCAAATTCCATCACCAATTCACCCCTCTTTAAATTGATGTATGGTGATAAATGACACTTACAACCATGTGTTGTATCTCTGTTGGAATAAATATTGTGAAAGGGTATGAATTGTGACAATCACCTATAGACATTGAAATCTATGCCCAATGCTAAATCACCAATATATGTTTTTTGTTTGTATGTTATGTAAATGCACTAGAATAAATAATGTTACCTATAACCATGCATCTTGTCAGTTAAAGAATGAACATATGTGTGATTGGAACTGTGTGTGCACATATAAGACGACATAGTGTCGTCATTATAGAGTTGTTATTTTCTTGAATAGAGGTAAATGAATGGGAAACATTATAGATATTATAGTATTGTATCAATTGCTATTGTATTTGACTAAGTGTTGGGTTGTAATTGGCACAATTGTGAAAACATAATTGTTTTTCTTTGTTGTTGTTTCGTCTTGGTTTTCCATAGAAAGTGAACCAAGAACAGATCCAATCTATGAATAGAGTATTGTTTGTCTCTTGATGATTAGGAACTTGGAAGGTTTGCACTCAAAGTTTCACCCAAAATGAAGAACAATTTTTATAGGCCATAGGTACCACAAGCCTACCATTTATGGATCAATACATTGAATAAACAACTTTCATATTAGGAAATACATTTTAATAATTATCTCAAAGTTTAAAAATGCATTTACTCAATATTTGTAATCATTTTGTCTATTTTATTATAGTACAACAAATGTTTTTAGCACAACATTCATTTTGAATGGAATGGAACACACAAGAGATTTAAAATTTGAATGGGTTGGTAAATTAGGTGCATAAGTTCTTTGTCTTACTCATTTTCTTTTCTTTTCAATATGAACACTTCACCACATATTCCAAAACCTCAACCTCTTAAGGGGAGGCCTAACAAAGTCAACCTAGAGAGTCTTTATGAACATACAGAATCATTAGAGAAAATGAGAGTAGAGAGAGAAGCAAAACTCCAAATAGAGTTAGAGGAAATGCTTGATACCAAATTTATATTGTTAGAAGACAAATATTTAGACACATATATAGAATAGAATATTAGGGTTCAAGACTCACTTGCAAAAATGGAGGCTATAATACAAGAAATGGAAAAACAAAAACAATCAACCTAAGAAGGAGAGGTTAAAGAAAATCTCAACATGAGAGATAGGATTAATGAAATAAAGGAAAAACTAAGTAATAATTTATCCCTAATTAGTTTGGAAAACAGATTAGATATCAAACCCATAAAGAGGAAATGAAAAATCTAATAGTGAAAGAAGAACTAAAAAATAAATCACAAATTGAAACAACTTACATTATAGAAGAAAAGAGGCTAGGAAAAATAATGAACATAAAGATAGGTTGATCCGTAATGACCATAAATATGAGAATGGGATACTCAATAAATATCCAAGATAAAAAAGGGTCACAAATATTTATAAATGAAGACCTTATTCCATAAGATCAAGTTGAATTAAGGAAGGAAGTTCAAAAGGTAAAAGGAGCTATGAAGAAAGACAAATGGACAATAATTAGAAACTGAAAAACTATTATTATGGGTAAATGGGAAATAATTAGAAACCAAAAAACTATTGTAATAAATAGGAATTTGGAACATAAATAAAATTATAAAGAATTTCAAGTAATCCCTTACCTTCTTAAGGTTTAATARACCAATTTAATATCAATAGACTTTAATCATCATCATATAATTAATAATCACAAACAAAAATTATATATATATATATATATATATATATATATATATATAATTTCAAGAAAAATATATTATTAATATATAGATGTATTTCACTTTAAAAACAAAATACTCAATTGTATAAGTATTGGTTTTAGAATAATTATGTAATATTTTAATTTTTTCATTCTTTTCATATATACAAAAACATAAATGTATGTAAAATATATCTACATGTTAAAGGGATCAATTATTATATAATTTTTTTAGAATTTGTTTTCTTTCTTGTTTTATCTAAATTAAATCTTTAAAACAACATTAAATTTATGATTACAATTAAAAAATCATATATAATATATATTAAAATAATAAATATATGTTCACATAATCTTAACATTGTTTTTTAATTATGTAATTTGTTTATTTTATTTTATTTAAAAAGATCCTTTAAATATAGAAAATCAATATTATTTTGTATTGATGTAATCTTTACTTATTACAAAATTGATAATATACATATAAATACACAAATAATTAATAATAACAATATTAAATTTATGCTTACAATAAAAAAAAAAACATATATAATTTATAATCTATACTAAAATAATAAATATAATCTCAACATTGTTTTTTAATTATGTAATTTGTTTTTCTTCTTTTATTTAAAAAGATCTTTTAAATATAAAAAAACCAATATTATTTTGTATTAATGTAATCTTTACTTATTACAAAATTGATAATATACATATAAATATACAAATAATTAATAATAACAACATTAAATTTATGCTTACAATTAAAAAAATTATATATAATTTATAATCTATACTAAAATAATAAATATAATTTCAACATTGTTTTTTTAATTATGTAATTTGTTTTTCTTCTTTTATTTAAAAAGATCTTTTAAATATAGAAAACCAATATTGTTTTGTATTAATGTAATCTTTACTTATTACAAAATTGATAATATACATATAAATACACAAATAATTGATAATATGAATTAAGAGGAACAAAATCATACTATGCATCATATAATTGATAATATGAATTAAGAGGAACAAAATCATACTATGCATCATATAAGCATCTAAATACACAAATAATTGATAATATGTATATAAATACACAAATGAACAAAATCATATTATGCACTATATAAGTTAATTATTATTTTTTTTTTTTTATAAAATTACAAATGAATTAAGAAGAAAAAAATTATATTATACATCATATAAATTTACAAATGAATTTAGAGAAAAAAAAATATTATGCATTATATAAATATACAAATGAATTAAAATAAAAAAAAATCATATATTTATATATTTTTTTTATTTTAATAAAAATATATATATATATATATATATATATATATATATATATATATATATATATATATATATATATATATATATATATATATATATATATATATATTATTTTTTAATTTTTTTAATAGTATTTTTGATAAATTGAAATTAAATGAGTTTATGAAAAAAAATATTTACTATTTTCTTTAATATTAAAGAGATTTTTTTTATTTGTAAGTTTATTCTTGTTTGTGGTTTGAGAAACAACACACTTCGTCACCTAATATCTTCCACCTTTGGAACAATATTAAATAGATTTTATTTGTAATGAAAATATAAAATAATATATGATAAAATATTTTTTTAATAGTACTTTTTATTAATATAAAAATTACAGGATAATGAAGATTATATGTTGTTGGGAGTGGTTAATTTTAATTCATTTAAATAAAATAAGATAAAATAATAAACTAAACTAAAAAAATATATATCTAATAATAAACTATAATGATGATGATGATGATTAAAAGTCTATTAAAATAAATTGGTCTATCCAATTTTAAAAGGGTATGTGATTACTTGCAATTCTTTAACATTTTGTTTATGTGCTAGAAAAGCATTAAGATAAGCTTTCCAAAATCACCATACTTTTATTGAGTTAAGAAAAATTATTTATTTTATCATATTTTATTTAAAGTAATCATAAATAACATATAATTGTTTTAAATAAAATAAAAAACTAAACTAAAATATATATTTTAGTTAATTATTTTAAATACAATAAAATAAAAACTAAACTAAAATATATATTTCTAATAATAAACCGAAATATATAGTATATGATTACTTTAGATATCAATAATATGGAGAGAAAATTACATAAATATAATAATAAATTGGAAAATGTAATGATACATTAATTTATTAATATTTTATTGTTATATTATTATTTATAATAATATTAAATATTATTTATATGGATTCTTAAAAAATAGAAAACAAATTATAAATAGAATATATAAATTTATAAAACATGGATATCATGTAAACAAAAATATGAAAAATAAGTACTAAATAGGATATATAAAATTATGAAAGATATTTGTAAAATATCTTTGATCTCATTTTAAAAATATTTGTCATATTATAAATCTTTTTAACTTTTTAACTCAACAAAAGTACGGTGAATTTGGAAAGCTTTTCTTAATACAAGTAATAAGTTACCGACTTAAGATTCGATAGACTAATTAATCATCATCCTCATCAATATACTAATAGAATGTATTGAAAACAACTATCTATGGAGGAATTTAGAAGAGGGTCTGAAATATCCATTCTGGAAAATTTTCATGTGCTATCAACAATTTTATTAATATTCTGTGATAATAAATGAAAAATAAATCTTTTTATGTTTTTGAATTAAGGATAACTGTATTTAAAAGTAATATAAAAGTGATAAAAATTGTAATAATGTTTTATTATTATTATAATACATGTTATAAAACTTTTTAAATCAAATCCACTTACACTAAGACATCACAAGTTCAAATCTAAAGAAGGTAGGGTATGTATATCTATACCCCGTATCTAACTTAACAGTAACCTTAAAAATAAATTATTATTATTATTATTATTATTATTATATATAATTTTTATAAATTTATATTAATTTAATTAAAATAAATATTAAATTAAAAAAAAATCAATTTTATTCGCCAACACCCTTCAATCACCTTTAAAAATTCAATAACTTTAATAAAAATAAATAAAAATAAAAACTACTTCTTCACATATCCTAACCCACAATACGCTGAAATCAAGTATCATTTATCCAGAAGTTCTCAAAAAGATAAAACCCTGACTAAACTTAGTTTTTAAATAATAAAAAAAAACTATTCAAAAATGGAACATAAACATGTCAGTCACAGAGTTTTTTTATAATGTTACAGTCTTTCATCAATATCTTTCAAAAAAAAAAATGTTCTGTTATAAATAAATAAAATAAGATTAAATGAACTGGAAATCCAATGCCATCAACCCACGCTATCTGATAAAAATATATATTGATATTTAAAGAGAAATTTAAATATATGTACTCATTTTCTTTTCTTTTCAATATGAACACTTCACTACATATTCCTAAACCTCAACTTCTTAAGGGGAGGCCTAACAAAGTCACCCTAGAGAGTCTTTATGAACATATAGAATCATTAGAGAAAATGAGAGTAGAGAGAGAAGCAAAACTCCAAATAGAGTTAGAAGAAATGCTTGATACCAAATTTATATTGTTAGAAGACAAATATTCAGAACACATATATAGAATAAAATATTAGGGTTCAAGACTCACTTGCAAAAATGGAGAATAGAATAAAATATTAGGGTTCAAGACTCACTTGCAAAAATGGAGAATAGAATAAAATATTAGGGTTCAAGACTCACTTGCAAAAATGGAGACTATAATACAAGAAATGGAAAAACAAAAACAATCAACCTAAGAAGGAGAGATTGAAGCAAATCTCAAGATGAGAAATAGGATTAATGAGATAAAGGATAAACTAAGTAACAATTTATCTCTAATTAGTTTGGAAAATAAATTAGATATCAAACCCATAAAAAGGAAATGAAAAATCTAATAGTGAAAGAAGAACTAAAAAATAAATCACAAATTGAAACAACTTACATTATAGAAGCAAAGAGGCTAGGAAAAATAATGAACATAAAGATAGGTTGATCTGTATTGACCATAAATGTGAGAATGGGATACTCAATAAATATCTAAGATAAAAAAGGGTCACAAATATTTATAAATGAAGACCTTATTCCAGAAGACCAAGTTGAATTAACGAAGGAAGTTCAAAAGGTAAAAGAAATTATGAAAGAAGGCAAATGGGCAATATTTAGAAACTGAAAAACTATTATTTGGGTAAATGAGAAATCATTAGAAACCAAAAAACTATTGTAATAAATAAGAATTTGAAACATAAATAAAATTATAAAGAATTTCAAGTAATCCCTTATCTTCTTAAGGTTTAATAGACCAATTTAATATCAATGGACTTTAATCATCATCATATAATTGATAATCACAAACAAAAATTATATATATATATATATATATATATATATATATATATAACCTTTCAACATCATAAGGAAAAATATATTATTAATATATAGATGTATTTCACTTTAAAAACAAAATGCTCAATTGTATAAGTATTGGTTTTAGAATAACTATGTAATATTTTCAACATTATTATATAATTTTTTTAGAATTTGTTTTCTTTCTTGTTTTATGTAAATTAAATTTTTAAAACAACATTAAATTTATGCTTACAATTAAAAAATCATATATAATCTATAATTTATATTAAAATAATAAATATATGTTCAAATAATCTCTACATTGTTTTTTAATTATGTAATTTGTTTTTTTTCTTTTATTTAAAAAGATCCTTTAAATATAAAAAATTAATATTATTTTGTATTAATATATCTTTACTTCTTTTAGTGGATCTGGTCAATTCCGATCCATAAGACTACGTGTTCCCGAAGGAGATGTAGAAATCCGAACTATACCTTTAACCTTTTCACGTTCTTCAGACATTCTTACATGCGAAGTTAGCATCGAGGACACATCCCATTTATCAACCCCCGAACTGGCAACGGGAAGTTCTTATGCATTTGCTAGTAAAGCACGTCCAAAGTGATGCGCTTAGGAAACTTGCTGTCATTCTTTGGCGCAACAGTTGGTCGGAGGTTTAGACAGCTGGTAACGGGAAACGAACCTGCACTTTGGGGCTATGGTTCTCTCAACCCCAACGCAACAACTCCACTAGGTTTCACAAAGACTGGGGCAATGCTGTTCGGATGTGTCTTTGCCTTAATATATATAAATACACAAATAATTGATAATATGTATATAAAAACACGAATGAATTAAGAGGAACAAAATCATACTATGCATCATATAGGCATATAAATACACAAATAATTGATAATATGTATATAAATACACAAATGATTAAGAGGAACAGAATCATATTCTGAATTATATAAGTTCACAAATAAATTAATTGGAAAAAAAATTACATTTTGTAAATATACAAATGAATTAAGAAGAACAAAATCATATTATAAATTTACAAATAAATTAAGAAGAAGAACAAAATCATATTATGCATCATATAAGTACAAATTAATTAAGAGAAAAATAAAAATATTTATATTGTTAGAAGACAGATATTCAGAACACATATATAGAATAGAATATTAGGGTTCAAGACTCACTTGCAAAAATGGAGACTATAATATAAGAAATGGAAAAACAAAAACAATCAACCTAAGAAGGAGAGATTGAAGCAAATCTCAACATGAGAAATAGGATTAATGAGATAAAGGAAAAACTAAGTAACAATTTATCTCTAATTAGTTTGGAAAATAAATTAGATATCAAACCCATAAAAAGGAAATGAAAAATCTAATAGTGAAAGAAGAACTAAAAAATAAATCACAAATTGAAACAACTTACATTATAGAAGCAAAGAGGCTAGGAAAAATAATGAACATAAAGATAGGTTGATCTGTATTGACCATAAATGTGAGAATGGGATACTCAATAAATATCTAAGATAAAAAAGGGTCACAAATATTTATAAATGAAGACCTTATTCCAGAAGACCAAGTTGAATTAACGAAGGAAGTTCAAAAGGTAAAAGAAATTATGAAAGAAGGCAAATGGGCAATATTTAGAAACTGAAAAACTATTATTTGGGTAAATGAGAAATCATTAGAAACCAAAAAACTATTGTAATAAATAAGAATTTGAAACATAAATAAAATTATAAAGAATTTCAAGTAATCCCTTATCTTCTTAAGGTTTAATAGACCAATTTAATATCAATGGACTTTAATCATCATCATATAATTGATAATCACAAACAAAAATTATATATATATATATATATATATATATATATATATATAACCTTTCAACATCATAAGGAAAAATATATTATTAATATATAGATGTATTTCACTTTAAAAACAAAATGCTCAATTGTATAAGTATTGGTTTTAGAATAACTATGTAATATTTTCAACATTATGATTTAATTTTTTTAAATTTGTTTTCTTTCTTGTTTTATGTAAATTAAACTTTTAAAACAACATTAAATTTATGCTTACAATTAAAAAAAATCATATATAATCTATAATCTATATTAAAATAATAAATATATGTTCAAATAATCTTAACATTGTTTTTTAATTATGTAATTTGGTTTTTTTCTTTTATTTAAAAAGATCCTTTAAATATAAAAAATTAATATTATTTTGTATTAATATATCTTTACTTATTACAAAATTGATAATATATATATAAATACACAAATAATTGATAATATGTATGAATTAAGAGGAACAAAATCATACTATGCATCATATAGGCATATAAATACACAAATAATTGATAATATGTATATAAATACACAAATGATTAAGAGGAACAGAATCATATTATGCATTATATAAGTTCACAAATAAATTAATTGAAAAAAAAATTACATTTTGTAAATATACAAATGAATTAAGAAGAACAAAATCATATTATAAATTTACAAATAAATTAAGAAGAACAAAATCATATTATGCATCATATAAGTTGACAAATGAATTAAGAGAAAAAAAATTGTATTATGCATTATATAAATTTACAAATAAATTGAGATAAAAAAAAATCATATATTTTTATATTATTATTTTTTATAATAGTAGTTATATATATATATATATATATTATTTTTAATTTTTTTAATAATATTTTTGATAAATTGAAATTAAATGGATTTATGAAAAAAAAATATTTACTATTTTGTTTAATATTAAAGAGATTTTTTATTTTATTTGTAAGTTTGTTCTTGTTTGTGGTTTGAGAAACAACACACTTCTGTTACCTAATGTATTACACCTAGGAGACAATATTAAATAGATTTTATTTGTAATGAAAATATAAAATAATATATGATATAATATTTTTTTAATAGTAATTTTTATTAATATAAAAATTATAGGATAATGAAGACTATATGTTATTGGGAATGGTTAATTTTAATCAATTTAAATAAAATAAGATAAAATAAAAAACTAAACTAAAAAATATATATTTCTAATAATAAACTATAATGATGATGATAATGATTATTAAAAGTTCATTAAGACAAATTGGTCTATCCAATCTTAAAAGGGTATGTGATTACTTGCAATTCTTTAACATTTTGTTTATGTGGTAGAAAAGTATTAAGATAAGCTTTCCAAAATCACCATACTTTTATTGAATTAAGAAAAAGAAATTATTTTATCTTATTTTATTTAAAGTAATCATAAATAACATAAAATTACTTTAAATAAAATAAAATAAAAACTAAACTAAAATATATATTTCTAATAATAAACCGGAATATATAGTATATGATTACTTTAGATATAATAATATATCTAATAATATGGAGAGAAAATTACATAAATATAATAATAAATTGATAATATATCTAATAATATGGAGAGAAAATTACATAATTATAATAATAAATTGGAAAATGTAATGATTTTATATGACATTAATTTATTAATATTTTATTGTTATATTATTATTTATAATAATATTTAATATATTAAATATTATTTATATGAATTCTTAAAAAATGGAAAACAAATTATAAATGAAATATATAAAATTATAAAATATGGATATCATGAAAATAAATGTAAATAAAAATATGAAAAATAAGTAGTAAATAGGATATATAAAATTATGAAAGATATTTGTAAAATATTTTTGATCTTATTTTAAAAATATTTGTCACACTATCAATCTTCCTAACCTTTTAACTTAACAAAAATATGGTGAATTTGGAAAGCTTTTCTTAATGCAAGTAATCAGTTACCGTCTTAAGATCCTATAGACTAATTAATCATCATCCTCATCAATATACTAATAGAATGTATTGAAAACAACTATCTATATAGGGATATAGAAGAGGGTCTAAAATTTAAGGAAAAATTTATCAACAATTTTATTAATATTCTGTGATAATAAATGAAAAAAAATATTTTTATGTTTTTGAATTAAGGATAACTGTATTTAAAGTAATATAAAAGTGATAAAAATTGTGATAATGTTTTATTATTATTATAATACATGTTATAGAACTTTTTAAATCAATTCGACTTACATTAAGAGATTATAAGTTCAAATCCAAAGAGGGTAGGGTATGTATACCTCATCCCCGTATTTGGCTTAGCAGTAACCTTAAAAATAAATTATTATTATTATTATTATTATTATTATATAATTAAAATAAGTATTAAATGTAAAAAAAAAAAAAAAATCAATTTTATTAGCGAACAAAAAAAATAATTCTTCACATATCCTAACCCACACAATATCGTCACGCTGAAATCAAGTATCATTTATCCAGAAGTTCTCAAAGAGATAAAACCCTGACTAAACTTAGTTTTTAAATAATAATAAAAAAACTGTTCAAATATGGACCATAAACATGTCAGTCACAGAGTTTTTTTATAATATTACAGTCTTCCATCAATATCTAATATCTTTCCAAAAAAAGTTCTGCTATAAATAAAAATATAAGATCAAATGAACTGGAAATCCAAAGCCATCAACCCACGCTATCCGATAAAAATATATATTGATATTTAAAGAGAAATTTAAATATATCCATATAGTTTTGAAATTATGTGAATCTGATCTTTTAAACTTTTTGGGGGGCTTCTTTGGATAGTTTGGAGTTTCGTTAGGTCTTTGAGAAGACCAACCCTCCCGGGTTTAGCTTTGAAGGTAGCGAAGATTAAAAAAAAATATTTTCATCTGATCACGAACAGATAAGCATTGCTTTGACAAACCCATCTTCCAAAGCATAAGGCAACACAGGCGCCTCTGAAGAGAAAGTATTGGAGCTGTTCATCGAGATAAGTAAAATTGTAATATTAAATGAAGAAGTAAACAAAAGAACCCTAACACTTTATATCGGTCAGCCCATATCATCGCAACATTTGACCTCGGCCAGTTACAACATATGGACAACCGTTTATAAACACCGTTCAACATTACCCATCTCATCTTCTGCTCCCATTGAATTTATAGTCCTCTTATCTACAAAAACGAACAGCAACTCTGACATAAAAATATCTACATACATTTCGTCTGGGTGATTATATGATAGTAACATACTGTACTGAACTCGGCCTTTTGAGCGAAAGCTTTTTTCTGCATTCAAATTCACCGGTTTGACAGTCCATTAATAATTTGATTATCATACCCAGAAGGAAAAAAAGAAAAGCATATTCTATCTCCTGACGTACCATTTGCATTTGGCGGTAACATTGGTAGGGATACCGCAGGCTTGGGCAATGGGGATGAAAGTAGAAGCGTTCACCACACCAGCACGCAGACGCGAGCAGAAGCATCTGTCCTCTGCAATGCTTTTCAGAGATGCACAGCATTTACCTGAAGGGCGGTCCTTGTGAGACCCAATACAGTTGAGCAGCAACACGGGGCTGCAGGGGGGAGGAGGAGGGAAACGCTGAGGCTTCTGAGTTGAAGGCACAGCGCCATGGACAAAATCAAAATACAATACGAAAGCCATGAAACCGATTATAATAAACGAGCTCAGGCTTGACTGGCCTCCCATGTTCCTTCAGAGCTTCAAACAATGTAGAGGTATAAAAGCACACAATAATGTGGAAAAAACAGAGACTCGTGGGGTTATAAAGGCTAAAGGGCCCGTGGGCATTTCTACGGTCGCTGTGAATTTGATGTGAGGGGTGCAAGGACGTTAGATAATCTGTGTGCAAAAATTATCCACCGCATACCTGTAGTGACAGGTTGGGCATGTGGAACCTGTTCAATCTGTCATTTCGAAGATTTGGGTAAGATTTGTCAGGGTAACCTGTTCCGATGATTACGAAATGTGCCCTTATAAGGAACGATACTGGTTTTTTTTAATAATTAAGTCGTAGTCTAAATTGTCTACGAAAATGTTTCAATTCAGTGAGAAATTGCTAAATATGTAGATAGTGATTATTTCTCTATAATTCTAGTACTTTAAGAGTTTTTCAGCACCCTGAATTTATTTTTACATTTAAAATGGATTTTAAACAACAAAAAATTAATGATTTCCTGCAAATTTATATTAAAGAATTCCTACTAAAAACCATTTCATAAAACAATTAAAAAAAACTTCTAATTAATATACTAGTTTAAGAAAAATATTGACTTATATTTAATAATATATAAATGTGTTGCCAATTTTTTTTAATTTTAATTTAAAATTAAGTAAATAAAATTTAGTTTATAACTTTTATTATATTTAATAAATTTTTTATTAAATTAAATATGTTAAAAAATATTTTTATAATTAAATATATGAAATATATGATTAGATTTTTTTTAAATAAAAATATAATAGTGATAATAAATAATAATAATAAGTGTTAAATTTCTCCAAATTAATAATAATAATAGATTAGGTAAACAAGAAAATATTGGTGGATGATCTAAAGCTAGGGTCTATTCTCAAGGATATTTCTAATACTCTTGTTTCCTTTGATTGGATTTCCTTTAATCACATTTATAGGAAGCTTAATATTTTCAAGAGGGCCAATGTCTTCCTACATGTGCTTTAGGTTTATTTGAGTTCATTGATGAGGAAGACTCCAAAATCCTATTTATAAGGAGTTTAAGATTAATGTTAAAGTGGATGAATTTTCGGTTTCTTCCTACATGTGATTTAGTTTTATTTGAGTTGATTGATCAGAAAGAATCCAAAACCTTGGAATTTCAATTATGATATAGGGTGATCTTATCGATGGGAAGAATCCAAAACCATGGAATTTCAAATTTTGATTTTGAAAAAAAGTGGTATTATTTTGATTTTTTGAACAAGGTTAAGATGGCACATTGGAATGGTGGTAAATCACTTTCAATACATAAAATTATATAAAAAAATTTAATATAAAAATAATTAAGAATGAAAGTCATATATATTTATATATAATATGTGAATAAAAAATCTTAATATTAATTAAAATTTTATTTCTTTAAATTTATATTTTTATAATTTTATCTTTTGGGAAAAGGTTAAATGGCAAGTGGGTAGTTTTTGGTTTTATGTATGAAATTAACTTTAGGGATGAACTATTAGATATTGGTTTTCTTGCAAATACTATTTACGCTGAAACCACTTTTTGATCTTGGAATAAAAACTAAAACTAGTTTAATTGTTCTCTTCCTCTAATGTGAGGAAACAAGTTAAGGACTTAAGAGCCATAGACAATTGGTAGGAGTGAAAGTCTATTCCCTTAAGATGGATTATTTTAAGTGGTTCAGTTTTTCTTGAATAATGGTGACGAGTCAAACAAGCATGGATATAAGTCACTAATCACTGTTTTCATTATCATTCACCACTAAGTTATAATAAGTTTTGCTATCCTTAAAACACAATTCATGAATTCAATTTTAAACATCAAAAATTAAACATTATCAAAAAACAACAAAATTACATTTCATTTTTCTCAATAAATCCAAAATTAAGAAGTAAAAGAAATTTCTATTAATAATTAGAAAATAATATTGCAAAGAAATTCATTTTAAATAATTAGAAAATAATATTGCAAAGAAATTCATTTTAAATATGTTAGTGATGTGGGAGGACTACTAATCTCTTCATTGGTGAATGGTGAGCAATATACAACCTACTAAACAACATTCAATGCTGTGGCAAATTCAGAGGGGGGTAGGGTATGTATACCTCTGTAAACTTTACCACTCAAATAGCTACGCTGAAGGGGTCCATTGTCCCACAAACAAGGAGGTCTCATACACAAATTTGATGTGGCTTAACCGTGACCTTAAAAATAAATTATTATTATTATTATTATTATTATTATTATTATTATACTGTAAAATATACCCAGAATTATATATTAAAATGATCCGATCCTATATATACCGTATACCACAGCATTAAATATTATGTAACAGGCTGCTTATTGTTCGCCATCATCCAATATCCTCAGCTACATGGGTTGGGAGGGACCACTAATCTCCTCATTATCCAAATTCTCAGCTATATGCAGATCTCCTGACGCCCGTTCTGCGACAAGAAATTTCATGCAATTCATCGACGGTCCTCATTCGACCTTAACGCCCATCCCAAGGCTTCAAAAATGTCTCGCGTACCTCTTCTGGCAATCTAGGAATCGTCTGATATTACTGTCGACACTGTATTAATGCGTCCTCAGTGCGTGGAAACAGCATGTATCCGAAGAAATTTTCACATGGTAAACGCCAAAATCCTGCACGCATTAACCGTAAAATTGGTGTCGGTGGGTAGAACTTTCAGTGTAAACGCCAAAAAAACCTGCACGCATTAACCGTAAAATTGGTGTCGGTCGGTAGTTCCGTAAATGTAAAGTTAGTGTCCGTTGGTGGTGCAGTAAATGTAAACTTGGTGTTTGCATATCAATCTTTGTCGCATTTATCTTTGTGGCCGAATTTGGTGTCCGTAAGTTTGGTAAATATAAAATGGAAAGTTTGTGCCCCGAGTTGGTGTCGGTAGGTGGTAAATATCAAATGGAAAGTTAATAAGTGGTAAAATTTATTTACGTTTGTTTGGTTTTTTTTCCACGAGAAATTTTGAGTGGAAAATTCATTTGATACTTCTCCACTCCCTAGTATTTTTACATTTTATCAACTATGCTATTTTATAATATTTATTTTAATTTAATTATTATTTAAATAAAGAATTTGAAAGTAAAAAGTTTTTTATTTTACTCCATAATTTTTTCATTGTTTAATATGAAGTTGACAAAGTACCTCTATCTATATAGACATTAAATGACTAAAGATTGAAAAGCGTCAATAGTATATGATGTATTTATGTACCAATATATGGTTGGTAGTAGACTCATCTACTAATATACAACTAAAATTAATAGTGTACTAATATACAACTAAGGTTTTAAAGGCGTGGCCTATATATGAGTAGGTGTATATAGGTATCTGTTCAAACTTTAATGGTGTAGATGTCCTTTCTTGAGTGTGAGTGACCTATATATTAGTACATGTACATAATTGTCGCTTCAATTTACATTTCATTTCTTGCAATAGCTCAAGTTTCATTTCTTGCAATAGCTCAAGTTTTAATGTTTAAGGTTTTAAGAATGACCTATATTAGTAAATGCACATAAGTATTCTTTACATGTCATTCATGCTCAAAGGATCTATTTTTACCATGTCCAATTTTTCAATTAAAACTTTTTTTATAATTGTGTTTGGGAGATTTTATATTTTATATTACTTTATATCTTCTATATTGTATGCATGTAGTTGATCATTGGTTTCCATTTCACTTGGTTTTCATGTATCTTACCCTTGCATTATTTTTTATTTGGTTTTTGTATGCATTATATTAGTGGGTAAAAATTAATATTTGATAAAAAAAAAATTCAAATCTTATGCCTACTTTTAAAATACATTTAAAGAAAAAAAACTAAGAAATAATAAAGTAGTAGTAATTGATTTGGTTGCTCTTAAAGAGCATGAGACAGAGAAAAAGCAACACCATTGATATCAACAAGCATGGGATAGAGAAGAAGCAAACACCATTGATATCAACAAGCATGGGATAGAGAAGAAGCAACATCACAGATTTTATAAGAGCAACATAGTTGACAACATTAACACCCATAGATGATTTTAGGGGATAAATTTCGCCAATGGGATCATTTTTTTATGGTTTTTCCCAAAAAGAGATCCGCCCATTTCCATTTTTTCTAAAAACGATTCGTCCAAATTCCATAGAATAAAATAATTTTACCTTAAAAATTGCCAAAATTTTACAGAAACTATATAAAATCTTTAGAAATTTGAATATTTTTAGAAAACTATCGCCAAATATTTTAAGTTTTGCATATTAATGACTAATAATATTAGTCCAGATTTTTACATTTTAATATAAATTTCCATCCTTAAAATCATCCCTATTAACACTTATTATCATAGCTACAATTTCATTTTCAATACAAGATCTCTCAATCACAAATACATCAACAACAACAAAGGCTTCCTTGTAATAAAAATCTTGTTCTAATTATAGTTCTTGTGATCTTAGCAAACGATATAGATATAAATATGTTGTTCCAATTATAATTCTTCTGATCTTAGCAAATCCATATAGATATAGATATGCAGTGATAACTAGCCATCACGTGCAAGTGCTTACACATCATCACATGCAAGTGCTTACACATTAGGGAAACCTCTAAACAATAACATAGTCATAGTATGAAAAATGCAAATCGATATAGATATAGATATGTCCTGATACACATCAAGGAAACCTCCAAACAATAACATAGCCATAGTATGAAAAATGCAAATCGATATAGATATAGATATGCAGTAATAGCTAGCCATCACGTGCAAGTCAGTACACATCATCACGTGCAAGTGCTTACACATCAGGGAAACCTCTGAAACCTCTAAACAATAACATAGTCATCATATGAAAAGTGCATCCTAAAAGTAAATGATAAAGAATTAATGCGAAGTGAGAGATAGCATTGATGCATTTAACATCGACAATATCACAATTCTTTGAAACTTATCCTAAGACAAAAACATATCAAATCAGTTGATAAATGAAAGTCACCTTGATATCAAACATTTCATTTCATTGGCCGAGATAAAGTTGTATATATCCTCCCACGAAAAAAACTTTAGGTAAAATGTTAATAGATATGTGCCAAAAGAACATAAAACGGAAGTTTTATTTCTATAATTCTTGTAGCCTCAAAAGTAAGGATTAATAATATTCAGACGAATACAAGGGTTGTGGGTTTGTCTTTTTAATTACAATATTTTATTCTAATTCTTTAATTATTTCAGCCCAATTCTTTAATTACAATATTTCATTCCAATTCTTTTTGGGTTTTTTTTTTCAAGTAGAATATTTTATTCCATTGTTATGTAAAATAAAATGATTTTAAAAGTGTCAAACATGATGTATTGTGTTTTTTATTTAAAAAAAAAAAATTACAAGTTGAAGAGCTTGTTTTGAAAATGATTTAAGTTCAAATGGGTTTTTTTTTTCAAGTAAAATATTTTATTCCATTGTTATGTAAAATAAAATGATTTTAAAAGTTTCAAATATTATGTATTGTGTTTTTTATTAAAAAAAAAAAAATACAAGTTGAAGAGCTTGTTTTGAAAATGATTTAAGTTCAAATCGTTGTAAAATGGCATTGATAAGAAGAAAGAAAAGAAAATGATACTAGATTAAATTGTTCACATAAAAATAATATGTAAATTTGATCGTTGAATGACTTTTTAAATGTCATTCTAAATAGTGATATCTCTCTTGCTCTCATGATTACACTATTATTTTCTTTTGCTAGATAGCCTTTCTCCACTTTCATAGTTTTGTTTCTTTTCTTAACTATATTTTAGCCATGCTTTAATATCTTAAGAGTCCCTTGATTTAATTTCTATTACATGTTGTAGTAGTTAGATATGTTTTCTCCCTATCTCGATATTCTCTTCTTGTCATGCATGGAAACTTATATTCTTTTCTTTTCTTTTGTATTTCCTTATGTATGAATTCCTTTTTATCATGTGCTAAAATGTAGCTCTTATGGTTTTTCATCATTGTTTTTTTATGTTTGGTTTTTCATCATTTTTTTTTTTTTTATGTTTTGGTGATTTTGATGTTTGGGTGAGAGGACCTCCACAATGGTGTAAAAGGCTTTACATTGCCACATAAGAGATTTCCCTCCTTATGTTCAAGGCATGGGATAAGTTTACACTTGTTTAAATCTCCTATTTCTCCCCTTTATGCATCATTGCATCATTTATTGTTCTACATTTTTTTTTTTCATTTCCTTCATTGTTCTTGTTTTCTAGTTGCACTTATTCTCAACAACTCATTGCAACCCTCTTCCTAGATAGCATTTCTTTCCACAATGGTAATATCTGGTGTACATATTTCATAAATAGTGCTTCCATACACCCATTTCTTGATGATAATATGAGGTCCCCCACTTTTCATGATAGTTTTACATGTATTGGCAGTCCATCCTTGTTTATCCCATTGCTTGGGCCTAGATGTATGTATGTGGTTGTCTAGTTCCTAGATGAGGTCCCTTGGTCACTTTTCCTAGATCATTATTTTGACTTGTTTATCCTTTTTTGGGCTCTTCCCTTGGAAATTCAGTTCTTACTTATATTAATCTCAACATTCAAGATTTACTTGATCACTTAGTTAGTTAGAGATGCCTTTGGGAGGCTTCCAATGTTCTCAAATCTTTTTGAGGGAACATAACATAGTTGACAAGGTAAAAAAAAATCCTCTTTTATGCTTTGATTGTAGCATGAAATAAGTGCATCGTACAATTTCTTTGTTTGGGAGGCAATTTTCTAAGTGTTTAGAGGGGAATTCTTGGCATCTTAGAGTGAAACGAGAGGAGAAACTCTTGATGATTCTTCAAAATGTCTTTTCAAGACTCCTTTAGCCTAGGTAGCATCCATCCTTTCTTCTCTTTCATTTTAGTTTGGTTTCTTTTTATTTCCATAATTAGAGAAAATACATAACTAGGATGAGTAATTGGTTTTTCTTCCTAGTTTATGTATTGCTTTCTTGGTTGTTATAAGTCTTTGAAAAGTAAGAAAATTACCTCTGAAAATAAACTTACCCTTAGGTGAACACTTAAATCATATTATTAAACTTACCCTTAGGTGAACACTTAAATCATATTATTAAACTTACCCTTAGGTGAACACTTAAATCATATTATTAAACTTACCCTTAGGTGAACACTTAAATCATATTATTAAGTAATCTATTGATTCCCTTTTCCTCTTACCTCACCTTCCCTTTGGTCTCTTAGTTTCCCTCAACCACCTATCAACGACTCCACTCCCTCCATCCTCTATTTAGCTTATGGTTGGGAAAATTGTGTGGTTGTGTGGTGCTTTAGTTTAATCATTGCTTAAATTCTCCTATAACCAAATGGAACCACTCCTGCAACCAAGTAGAATATAATAATAAAAAAATAAAAAAATAAAAAAATAATGAGGGCACTTGCACACACAAGGTGGATTTCATCTATAAATCTAGAATAATGGAGGGTTGTGTCTCCAAAAAAACACTAAATGTTGGTTTTTTGTATTGATAAAATTATATGAACTACATAATAGAAGGGGTGATCCCATATTTATAACAATAGAGTGGAAAAAACCCTAAGTTAATGCTTAAGTCACTGATAAGAGTTATTAGGTCCTTATTACATAAAGTGGCATTCTTTCAAATATAACATCATGAAAAAGTCATGAGAAAATACACAAAAATAACTCATGTATATATAGTATAATACCTACTTAATATGTTGTGTTTAGGTACACAACATACCCTCACTCTTAAAAAAGGCTTTACCCTCAAAGCTAAAATTCAAGCAATAAGGACTAATGCTAAAAATCCACTAGAAAAACTAAGAATATGTATTTTTTCCCTAAGAGATATCCAAAATAGGTGGTATAATAGATCAAAAAAATTAGAGACATGCATATGGATTCTTGTGCAACATTAGAGTACTCAATCGTGGTGGTTAAACCCCTCTTTTCACTTTTGGAGTGATTTTTGAAGAATGTGTATAAAGAAAAGTGAGGTTGTACTTTATAACTTAAGTCAATGCAAGAATACAAAGAAATATTTGAACCCTAAACCACTTATTTCAAAAAATACTACTCCAATCAAATGAACTAAAACATGATTATATATAAAACATAAAATAAGAAAGGAAACTTTTTCTTAAGTTAATGGGAACCTAAGATAGTAGCACACTAGACTATTTGTAGACTTAGGTTCTCTCCTAAAATACACTAAAATCCCATTTTTCTTCCTCTTATAGGAGGCCCTTCCATTTGATCTTGTACATAGAAATTTTCCTTCTGAAAATATTTCTCACCCTTCATTCAATACCCTTAGGGTCCAAAATGTAAGTTTTAAACCTTTTACAGTAATGAAATGCACACACAGATTCTTATAAAACAAAAAAGAACAAAAATGCAATCACACATATAAAAAAATATTTACCCTGGAAACCTAAACTGGGAAAACTAGCAACCTATTTAGAGCCATACCTCTAATTCTTATTCATCATCTTTCTTAACTTCAATGTTGACAATACTATATATATATATATATAGTATTTATATATATATATATATATATATATATATATGATCATGTGGCATCCAAAACCCCTAATCCATTGATTTGGATTACACTACAATTCTAATTCCTTAACCATAATCATAAAACCATGAGCTAAGTCACAAATCCACTGATGCACCACAAAACCGTGAAAAGAAAAAATTGTGCATTGAAAAACACTAAAAAACAAACACAAAAACTGCCATTTCTTTTTCCACTGGGGATTTCACCTCACTGCATGTGGGGTTGCTCATGCAAATAATACAACACATACCCAAAATTCTCCCACTTTTTTTTTTCTTTGCATACATTGGGTCACAAGATTACATAGTAAAAAATCTAAGGCATCAATGCCCATTGTTTCTCTACACCAGGGGAAATTCTCGATGCTCACAGACTTTGTCAATGAAATTGCAACATTATTCAAAGTTTCCACCACAAAAACACCTTCTTTTATTCAACCATGTGTCTCACAAAGTGATATTAAACATCAATATGTTTTTTCTTTGAATGATAAGCTGAGTTCTTTGCCAGAAAGATTACAACATAAAGATATGCTTCATAGTCAAACTTCTCGACATGAATTTTGTTGTGTCTCTCCAACTCAATCTCCTCATCTAGACCCTTTCTGATATTAAGTAAACTAAAACTATGGCAACCGAAAATTCCTTAGTTTCCTTGTATGAGAAATCTGCATCCAAGATAAGACCCTAACAGATTTCCTAGGGTTTTGAAATTGTTTGGTCCCCAAAATTCCATAGGAAGACTAGGAAAACACACCCAAACATGGATGGTGTCAATTCTTTCCCTTTCTGGACCATTTTTTTGAAGAGCATTGGAGAAGATTTTATGAACCAAGCTTTTTGTAATACTCTCTCCACATTTGTCACAGAGGAAAATTTACAGAAGAACCAACCACGAGACAGAGTTTTGACTTCTGACAGAGCCGAGATGTAAGCTAACCATTGAGGGTTGACCCAAGACTGAAGAGTTTTTGGTATGAAACGATGTCCATGAGCTCTACTCATCAGAGTAGTTTATGTCATTGTTTCAACCTCGTCAAGGAGAATGCTTTCACCTACCACCAATCTCTTCGTTCTTCCTAAGGATTTTATGCATTTCCGTTTATTTCGAGTGCCTCGCGAAGTACTCCTGGACGCTAGTTGAATATTTGCATTAAGATACTGAGTAGAGGGACAAGAGCCAAAGTTGTTAGCTAGAGTAGGAGAGGTCCTTACAAAAGAATGTGCTGGGATGACACTGTCAACCAAAAAAAAACTCTCAACAGCGGCAATGGATTCGCCTCCAACATGTTCCACTAATATGTTTTCTCTAGCCACGGTATGAGAAGACCCAAGGGATAATTCAATAGAGAAGAGAGAAGGACCGAAATCCTGCAAATGTTGAGATGAAGGAGCACCTAGAGTAGTAGATGTTAAATTTTCAAATTAAATAAAGTACCAAGGCAAGTGTTTCTCTTCCTTAGGCGCCTGAGGGGGAGAAAATGTCGAATGTGGGTCCTAGTCAAATTAATTTGTGAGATGCAAATTAAAAGATAACTTTATGACTAAAGTGAGGGTGAGTGAAGAGACACCAAATCTCAGCCACCCATCTAATCTAATCTCAATCGTTAGATTAGAAAATCCCTCACCTTCCCTCATGACGTCGACTTGGGCAAGAGGGCGCACCCATTCTTAGTTAGTTCAAGCATTCTTGTTGAGAGAACAAGAGAGAGCAAGAGAGAGGTCGAGCTGAAGAAAAGAGACAACATTTGCTAAAGGAGAGCACGCATCCCAAGGAAAAGAACTGGCATAGTTTTCAAGGCAGCAAACAACAAGGAAGAACTGACTGTACCGTACGGATTTGTGGAGGCCATACAACATTTAATGTGCACATAAATTGAGGAGGACAGCAGCTACAATTTTTGAGAGTATTGGCACACATTCTAAGGCTATCGTACAACATTTATTGGCACAAAAATCAAGGTAACTGCTGTAATAAATTTCTGAGTGTATTTTCATACAGTCTGTACAGTTTGGTACGAATTTTGAGGGCCGTACAGCACGGTTTACAAGAAGTTGTTCATGCTGGGTTTTCCGTACAGTCTTAGCAGAGTTTTGGCATGAATTTTGAGACAGTTTGTACAACATTAATTGTTGGGATAGCTGTATAGTTGTACGGATTTCTGGGACAGAAATCGAGGAGTATTTTCCAGGATTGTTCAGAAGGATTTCAACGAAAGAAAGTCCAGATAAGTTTGTGTAAATTTCTGAAGATGAATATGCTGTAAAAGAAATTTCTCAGAAGCTCATAAATAATAAAAAGCCCTCTCTCACTGGTTTTCCCCTTGTGGGTTTTTCCAGGGTCGAAGTTAGACTGAAAATCTTTTTGTCTATATTTTCTGAGTTTTGCATACTGCTGATATTTTATTTCTGTGTTGAAAACGATGTTCAGAATCCTCATGTTTCAGTTAAGTTTTTATATGCTGAAACAGTGCTGAAACATATGCTGAAACATATGTTGAAACAGTGCTAAAATTGTGTTGAAACATATGCTAAAACAATGTTGAAACAGTGCTGAAACATATGCTGAAACAGTGTTGAAACTGGGTTTGGGCATTTAACTTTGGCTGAAAAATCAGCGAGACTGAAACTGGGTTGGGGTCTGAAAAATTTACATGGTATCAGGGCTGAGTTGAAGAGAGGTAGAAATTTCAGCAGACAAAAAGTTGGGACAACAGTCACTTCACAGGGCAGTTTTTTTTT
>JZKD02S0889982.1:177687-198947 GCA_000966675.3 Picea glauca | reverse complement strand
AAGAATCCATAGTAGTAGATTTTACTATTTCTGCATAGGAAAGCAGGGTGTTTAATCTTAGTTCTCTGCTCCGGAGAGAGAGAATGTCAGATAGGCTCCTGGCCGACTGCTCAGGCAGAAACTAGTAATCTCTGCCAGGAGGTTGCAGTGGTGGGAACTTTGCCTTTAAAGAGCACGAGACTACTGATACGACCTTAAAGGTGTGTCACAAGAGTGGAAACCCTGCCTTTAAAGGGTCTGAGACTCTTGATACGGCACTGGATTCTTTACACAAAAATAATTCACACACACAGACTTATATATAGAGCGATTAGATTTATCAAATTGAAGAGTCTGATATCATACAACTATGAGTTGGACAATTCCCATTATAGTACTAACCTTGAAATTAATTAACAATCTCAATACATCCTATATGTTACATATACGATATAATAACATTATCTTAACAACCTCACATCTTATGTTATAAAAACCTTGCAACTAAAACATCAATCACCAATCACATTACTCCTTGTATGCTACCAATGCAATGAGGTTACAATAACTTTACCATAAAATAAATCAACATTACATTTATATTACCATAACCTTGCCAATGAATTAATAATAAAAAGAAATCATTACCGTAGCATTTAACATGAAGCATTTCATTACATGGTTCTTCCATTGCGCGCAAGTCTCATTCATTAGGCAACATGTCATTCAATTCTTAAATAATCATGGGCACGAGAATAAGTAAGTTTAAGCCATCATTAGAAATAATTATATAAAAACTAAATATCTAGATCCACCATCTACTACATAAATCCTCAATGCATAAAAACTAAATCTATGTCAATCATTCACTACATACTAACCACTGCTCAAGTAGTGATAACTAAAACCATAAAGGATACCATCCTTAACATTACCATAATGACAAAATATATATTTAAAAGATTACACTACACTAATCATTATCATGAACAATGACAGTATTGGAAGTTAGCATCCTATAAATAATGGTATTAACATAAACCACTAACATTCCACTTACATTACCATTACATTACCTGAACATTTATTACATTCCATTACATCCCAGTATCCTACATTAACACTTCACTAACATTTCATTCCATTCCATTCCATCCCATTATATCAACTTCCATTGCTTTGTATTAACATTAATTAAAACATTAACTGAATTAAATAGCTTGCTATTATTAAATACTAACTAAATAAGTAAATTGTTGTTACCTTTATTGCTGTCATAAAATAATTCTCAATCTATCCTCGAATTCTAATTTCATCCAACTAGCCACTAATCTGCTGCATTAGTAAAATCTTAAGGTAAAAGTAAAAGTTCAATGCAAAGGTAAATTCTTAACGTAATGTAAAGCCAATGGAGTTTTTTTTTTTTTTAAATCCGAGATCTTCCGAGAAGGTCCATGCCATTATTGATTATAATATTAATAAAAGAAAAACCTCCAATACTATTATAATTAAAAAGGAATTGTAGAGCCATGAAAATAATAATAATAATAATGGTTAAAAAAATATTTGAATTGGGGTAAACGACCTTCGATCCAACTGCAAAAATATGTGAATTAAAGACTGAGTTGTCAACTGAATGCTAGGTTTTGATTTTCCGTTGGATAATAAATTTGGCACATAAGTTTATTGCATAAAGGTAACGTTTTTTTTTGGGGGGGGATGAATGCATTACCAAACCCACCAGCGTTATGCAAGGCTGTCAGAACTATGGAGCTAAAAGAACTCGCCGTCAGGTAAGGGAAAGAAAACACAGACATCAAGGGCAACTTAGGGCACGTGCCGGAATTCATGAAATCAAGGCAGCTGTTAGCGCCACAATTTTCAGGAATCGAAAATTCAATACATCACCAACAAATAAAATGGTTTTAACGCTTTAAAGACGGATCGAACTGCTGAGGCAATGAATTCGTCCAAAATCGGGCTCAATCAGCAAGGGCGTGAATGGTAGTGGCAAAAAAAAGAAACAACAACCACAGTCGGCTGCTGTCAGAGGATAAGCATCAGTCAAAGGGCCAGCGTGGTTCCAAGACGGGGTAGGCGGTTTAAGTAAGTCCAATGCTGTCCAAACGGATACAATCACAGCCAACAAAACACGTCTAGATGCAATTCAAATGATTTCTGCCATAACTCGTGGTTTTATTACACCGAGACGACTGAGTTGATTGAAGCTCGGAGTAAGTTGAAGGCTTGGGGGAAAAAGAAACACAGATTTTTAGTATGCATGCAATCTCTCATACACCCATTTGCGGTGTAATTACGATATTCCACGTGGGTTAGATCTTGGAGGGAAATTGCTTGCTGAGAAAACAGAAATGAAAAAGAAATTTGCAAGAGCAGAAACACTTCAGTAAAAACAGTAACGGGATTAAGGAAGGTCGTGGTTACTTAACAGGTTGAAGTCGCTGTTGTTAAGGGCCGAATTGGTTTGTTGGTTACAAAAAAATCGAGTTCAATAACTTGCAAAAAGAAACGCAGGTCGAATGCTGAGTGTTGTAGCTAAAATGATAATGAAGAACCGTAGCCCAAAGTCAGAAAAAAAAAAAAAACCGCTAACCTACAAGGATTAATGGGGGAGCAACCGAAGATAACTCAAGCAATTGTTCTGATAAATCGCTAGGTTTCAGCATTCAAACATTCACAGAGGTTATGAAAGGCAATTTATTAAATCCACTGACTTTTCCTTTTTAAAACTAAAAGCTGAGGGTTAACATTAGCAAAATCGCTGCCAAGAGGTTGAGTGAATTCGCTGACAAGTAAATGGCTAACCCTCTGCCAAAAGATGGGTAAAAACTCTGCCGGACTGTTTAATTACAGTCACGAGTGGAAAGAAAAAAAATAAACCGTTATAGTCGACGATGGGTAACACTCCCAAAAGAATTTCACGCTATAATTGCATTCCAAAATAGTCACAAGGTTTTAAGGATTTGGATACGATAGGCCGAGTATTGATTATTCCAACGAATTCTGAATTACAACAGCTGAGTCAACTTTTTACAACAATAACGTTTTAGTTACCGAAATAAAAATATGCATTCTACTCTACCAATTTAAGATCATACCGTTGCCTTCTGGCCTGCCTCAACTGACTCCCGCGCGCTCCGTGTCGCTCCCACTCGCCGACCGTCGAGACCTCACCGGTACCTCCCAGCCAATCGCTAGGGGTACTCTTCTTCCCTCTTAGCCCCCCGAGCCGCAAAGGGTCCACACACTATCCAGATGGTAAGTCTAGCTTCCCAGCTCGCCTCAGAAGGCCGAGCTACCACTCCTATCCGAGCTGGAAAATTCTAACTCTCCACAAGTAATCAGTCAAGTCACAAATCTGGCAGCGTAACGTTACGCTAGCAGCCGATCCCCTTCTTCCTCATCTTCCCTTTCTTTTATAGAGTTTTTTGAACCTCAAACTTTCTCTAAATCACAATTAATTTAAGTTTTAATAAAAATAATTCTAATTCTTCTCCATCGCACAAGTGTCGTCCATCCCCCTCTTTTGTCCATTAATTATTTTCTTTAAATTTATTAATTGCATCAATTCCCTCACCCACCTAGAATTGCTCCTAAATTTACTCCTAGGTGTTCCTAGATCCCCTTACGTGTTTTAAATACTTTCCCCAAAAATGATGTTGCTAAATTAGCTCATATTAGAAGGTTCTTAATTGCCGATTCCTTACTATGTTGACCTCACTTTTTACCATAAGTTCCCCACTTTCCTTTATTATGTTTCCTCCATTACTTAGTTTCCTAATTCTTACTATTCCCTTCTTTCCTCTTTTCATTAGAGCCAAAATGGCAGCTGTGCTATGTACTATTTTCCCTTTATTATTAATTTAAAATCTTTTTATACTTCCACAAGTTAAATAATTTATTTCCTCTTTACAATTTAAAACCACGTATTTTAATTAAATTATTTCTCTCTTCGTTTTACCCACTAAATTTAAGAAGACTAAAATTATTACTTAAGTGGGTTTTAGTTTATATCTTTATTTTTTTTATTTTTTTTAGGGTCCTTTTCTTAAGGTTAAATAAAATTTTACCCTAGAGAAGTTTTAGACTTAGGTTTAGATTCTGAACTGGGCGACAATTATTTAGGGAATTCGTTGTAAGAATTTCTTAAGGCATTAATGTTTTAGGGCCATCTAGGCTTTGTTTCTTCATCATCATCAATGCGACCTGCCCTTCAGGACGCACTACGTGCTCCAAGGGTGCCACTCGCCTCGTTCGTTTCTTTTGCGCGATGTGCCCTTCAGGATGCACCACGTGCTCCAAGGGTGCCACTCGCCAACTTGTGTTTCTTTTGCGCGACATGCCCTTCAGGATGCACCACGTGTTCCAAGGGTGCCACTCACCAACTTGTGTTTCTTTTGCGTGACGTGCCCTTCAGGATGCACCACGTGCTCGAAGGGTGCCACTCGCCAACTTGACTGATTGGTAGACATCTATAACCCCTGGAGTCAACACTCCGCTAGGTGAACTTGTGGGAGACTAAGGGCTCTAAGGAATAAGGCCCTCGCCTTATTGCGCACCCCTTAGAATCATCGTAAGTGAATATCGCAGTCTGCCCTCACGGCATCGTGGATCCTCTCGAACTAGGTAATCGTTAACCTATAGTTCGAGCCACGACGAGAGTGCTAGTAGGCTGTGGTAGGGCTGCTGTCCACACCTCTCCCTCAACCTCTCTGAAAATCGTGTGTACCCATTTACTCCATATGTGAGTCTGGTCGGCAAGCTATCGTCAGCCTGCATCATCAACAATCGTGTCAAAACATGTCAACATCATATCATCAAATCAATGAAATATCATGGTAAATAAATCAACCCAAATAGCACACTCCCTGACTCAATCTGGAGTCCAAGGGGTTCCATCGATGCCTCTACATCCTCAAGGTCCAAAACCCTGCACACTCAATAAAATTGAGTCAATAGCACTTGTCTTCGTCAAAGCAGTACAAAATCATGTCATCTATCATAACGCATCATAATCAAGGATAAATGTTTTAACATCATAAAAGTCCAGATCACTTGCGAGTAAGTGTCCTCAAAGAATAAATTTTCTTAGTGTGCCAGAGCGGGATATTACATACACCCCCTCTTGGTCTAAACTTCGTCCCGAAGTTTCTCAATATAAATGCCGAAATAAAAGTACCACAGTATCATAAGTCTATCTATCAAATAAAAATGGAAATTGCTGGCGCATATCATATGCGTCCTCCCAGGTCGTCGAGTGCGGACTATAACTGTCCCACTGGACCTTGACCTGATCTACCGTTCGACGTCATAACTGTTATGATCTAAGATGCAGACCAGCTCAGCCATGAGCGCTCCCTCATCCGATACCTGCAAGGAATTCATGTCAATCACATGTGTAGGATCACTAATATATTGTCTCAAAACAGATACATGAAAAACATCATGCATACGCCTCAAAGAATCAGGCAAGGCTAGTCGATAGGCCATGGGCCCCTTTCTCTCCACAATCTTGAAAGGTCCCACAAACCTAGGAGAGAGTTTAGCTCCCTTTCCAAACTTGATCGAACTCTTATGCAGTTTAATCCGCAAGAAGACTCGATCGCCGACCTCGTAACTACGGTCGACTCGGTGCGCATCAGCATAACTCTTTTGTCGATCCTGCGCTTCTTTAATCCTTTGTCTTATGGTTTGCATTTGCTCTTCCATTTCTTGGATCGCTTCTGGTCCCACCAGGACCCGATCTTCAAGCCGATCCCAACTCAAGGGCATCCGACACAGTTTCCCATAAAGAAACTCAAAAGGCGCCATCTTAATGGTGCTTTGGTAACTGTTGTTGTAAGCGAACTCTACTAGAGGCAAGAATTCCTCCCAACATTTTTTTTGGTCCATCACGTACATGCGCAACATGTCTTCCAATGTTTGGTTCGTTCGTTCGGTCTGTCCGTCAGTCTCTAGGTGATATGCAGTACTAAAATTAAGTTGGGTTCCCAAGGCCTCTTGGAAACTCGTCCAAAATCGTCCAATAAACACCGATCCTCGATCGAATATAATCTTCTTAGGCATGCCATGTAGCCTCACAATCTCACTGATGAAAACTCTCACTATGTCAGGTGCCTGATATGTCATACCCATAGGAATAAAGTGAGCACTCTTCATCAGAGTGTCTACTACTACGAAAATCGAGTCATGTCTCCTTGCCGTCAGTGGAAATCCAACAATAAAATCCATCGAAATAACTTGCCATTTTGATTCCGGAATGGCATGTGGTTGAAGTAATCCTCCCGGGTGTCTATGTTCAGCCTTTACCTGCTGACACTCTAAAAATCTAGCCACAAAGTTGACTATGTCGACCTTCATTCCCTTCCAGAAGAATAAGGGTTTAAGGTTTGCCCTCATCTTCGTGACTCTTGGGTGAGCCATGTAAACTGCTCTATGAGCCTCATTCAGGATCAACATCCCCAACTCATCGTTTGGCGGTACATAAATCCGACCTCTAAACCTCAATAACCCATTGCTATCAAAAGAAAATCTCTCATATCATGGTACCATCATTGTGTTTTATCCGAAAAAACCCTCGACCTCTTTGTACCAGTCATCATCACGCTGTAAAGTGAGAATCTTCTCACGTAGATTCGTCTGAAGAGACAACACCGAAAATATGCATGGCCTCCGACTCAAAGCATCCGCCACTCGATTCACCATTCCCTTTATGTAAGTAATCTCAAAGTCGTACTCTCTAAGCAATTTTGACCAACGTCGTTGTCGCACGTTCAGGTCACTTTGCGTAAAAATGTGTTGTAGTCCACAATGATCAGTCCTTAGTTCAAATTTTCATCCAACAAGGTAGTGTCTCCAAACCTTCAAGGCATATACGATAGCTAAAAGATCCAATTCATGCATTGCATATTTTTCCTCATGCCTTCTCAGTTTCCTCGAAATGTAAGCAATCACTCATCCGTCTTGCATCAAGACTCTGCCTAAACCTTCCTGGGATGCGTCTGTGCATACCAAGAAGTCCACATCCATGTCAGGGACCTTTAGTATCGGTGCTGTGGTCAACAACTCTTTAAGTCTTCGAAATGCCTCCGTGCATTTCTTGGTCCAAACAAACTTCTTGTTTTTCTTCTGCAATTATGTGATCGGATTTGCTATCTTCGAGAATCCCTCAACAAACCGTCAATAGTATCCTGCTAAACCCATAAAGCTACGCACTTCTGTGACATTCGTCGGTGCAGGCCATTCCATAATAGCCTCGACCTTGGCTGGATCCACGACGATACCTTCGCCAGAGATGACATGCCCTAGGTAGTGAATCCTCGATTGATAAAAAGAGCATTTGGACAACTTCCCATGCAATTTGTGCTCTCGTAGACACTGTAGTACCAAGCGCAAGTGCTCGTCATGCTCCTCTGTCATCCGAGAGTAGATCAAGATATCGTCAGTGAATACTTGGACGAACTTGTCCAAGTACTCGCGGAACACCCCGTTCATCAACTCATGAATACCCCTGGGGCATTTGTCAGTCCAAATGGTAAAACAGTAAACTCGTAATGTCCAAATCTCATCTTAAAGGCAGTCTTAGGGACGTCATCCTCCTTGATCCACAACTGGTGATACCCTGATCGCAAATTGATCTTGGAGAACACCGTCGCACCCTTCATTTGATCGAACAGATCATCAATTCTTGGTAAGGGATATTGATTCTTGATCGTAGCCTTGTTTAGTTAACGTTAGTCAATGTAAAGCCTCCATGATCCGTCCTTCTTTCGTATGAAAATAACTGGTGCACCCCACGGTGACACACTAGGGCGTATCAGTCCCAGGTCCAACAACTCCTTTAGTTTCATTTTCAACTCTTGCAACTCCGGGGTCGACATCCGATAATGCATTCCTGCTATCGGTTCGGTCCCCAGTTTCAAGTCTATGGTAACCTCCAGTTCCCTTTCCGGCGGCATCCCAGGCAACTCCTCTAGAAATATGTCCACAACTCCTTCACCATCGGAAGGTGTTCTAGACCTTCCGCTACTCCCTTTTTGTTTAGCACAAGGATCGCATAAAACTTGCACCCCTTGTGCATACTCTTTCGTAACTGTAAGGAAGAGACGAACCTCAGGGATACTCCCTAGTTCCCTCCTACAATCACACGTCTCTGTCCTTCATCATCGACCAAGATCAACTATTTTATCTTACAGTTGAGGATCGCCTCATGCGATTCCAACCAATCCATACCAATCATGACGTCATAAGATCCTAATATCGTGATGTACAAGTTGACCCTCATGAAAAACTCTCCCAGGTTAAGGGCAGAGCCCGTAACCTTTCCTCCAACCTTCTGCTTGGCTCCTGAATCCATCTCTACGAAGCTAAACTCGTCCTGTTCGACTGCCTTTACCTTCATCCTTTTTAGCACTGCACCAGAAATGAAACTCTCATTAGAACCTGGGTCTATCAAAATACTAAGGGTCTGGTCAGCGACAGTACCTGTCGTCTCGAGCATAGTCGATTGGTGCTCCGCCTGGCAGTTATTCACCGCTACATGAATCCGATGGGCCTTGACCATATCTCCCATGGTAGTGGGTTCGGCTGATCCAGACACTCTGGTCCTCTCCATAGGATAGTCGCACTGGTAGTGTGGCTCCCCACATGTACAACACCCCTTCTTCGGCCTAGTAGTCTTGGTACCCGAAGTAGAAGATGACGGCCCACCGGCCTAGAAACCTGGTCTGTTCTGTTGAACATGCCTAAACTGCTGCTGTTGCAGGCGACGCTGCTGCTGATGTTGTGGTCCCCGATAAGGTGTCCGCTGCTAAGGCGGCGGTCGCCGGGGTGTAGTGGAAGTGGATCCCCTCTGGAAGCCACGATATCCCGGCGTATGTCTCACAGGTGTCTGATGCTGCGGTGTTCCAGATGAACCCTGCCCTGCTGGTCTCGCTGGAGTCCTGGTCTAACCCCCACTGATAAGCTCCTCCTTTGCTATGTGGGCCTTTTGGACAGCGTTGGGCAAGGTTTGAGGCATCAAGATCCTAACCTTTGCATGCAGGCTGCCATTAAGGCCAAACACGAACCTGTTGACCTTGAGCTTCTCAGTGTTAAGATGTGGAGCATACCGGAGCAACTCCATAAAACGTGCCTCGTACTCCGGCACCGTACGACCTCCCTGTCGTAATGCGTTGAACTCATTGAGATGATGCTCAATGAATTCCTCTGAAAGGTACCTCTCTCGGAACTGTTCCTCGAACAGTTCCCATGACATGTCTTCAACGACCATGTTCAACTACGGCAGGAGTGTCTTCCACCATAGAAGAGCTCTCCCCTTCAGTTGAAATACCGCCAGGCAGACCTTCATGTTGGAGGTATAATCGTGAAGTGCAAAGCACATCACCATATTCTCCAACCATGCCTCGGCGGCGGCACCATCCGGGGCACAAAAGAACTTGGGAAATTTAACCTTCTCGAGTTCATGGTGAATGCTACTTGTAACGGCTGGTGCACGCGGCGGAACCTCAGCGGGTGCCAGTGCCCTGGCCTCGTCTCTGTCCAATCGGCTAATCAGTGCCTCGGACATGCACTGAAAAGATCTCATCATCCCAACAACATCGCCAACTTCTATCTGCTCGTGTCCGAGAACCTGCTCGCCTCTCTGGGGGTTAGACCCCTCGGGCGTGGATGCTACTAGAGGCGTCATGCCTCCTCCCCGAGCACCCTATCGTTTGCCTCCGTGGCGTCCTCTAACCATGATTACCTGCACGCACACAATCAACTTGATCAGCAACAGTATAAGCAAATCTAATCATGTCAACGAAATCCGTAGCAAATCCCAAGTCGCGAGTCAAACCCGCTCTAATACCATATGTGAAATCCTCCTCGTTACGACAACAACTCTTTAACAGGTGAATTTTTTTTTTTTTTTTGGTTTAAGGTGTGTGCGCGCGTGTAAAAAAGGAACAGACACACTTGACTCTATGTCACCACCCGACGACTAACAAGACGCAACCACGATGATCACAACAAGAAGACATAAGGCGCACAACAAGTAACTGCAAGCATTAAACGACCATAGACATAAGGCGCACGACAAGTAACTGCAAGCATTAAACGACTTACTGTGTTATGTACAGTACGAACACAGATGGAAGAATCCATAGTAGTAGATTTTACTATTTCTGCACAGGAAAGCAGGGCGTTTAATCTTAGTTCTTTGCTCCGGAAAGAGAGAATGTCAGATAGGCTCCTGGCTGACTGCTCAGGTAGAAACTAGTAATCTCTATCAGAAGGTCGCAGTGGTGGGAACTCTACCTTTAAAGAGCCTGAGACTACTGATACGACCTTAGAGGTGTGTCGCAAGAGTGGAAACCCTGCCTTTAAAGGGCCCGAGACTCTTGATACGACACTGGATTCTTTACACAAAAATAATTCACACACACAGACTTATATACAGAGCGACTAGATTTATCAAATCAAAGAGTCTGATATCATACAACTGTGAGTTGGACAATTCCCATTATAGTACTAACCCCGAAATTAATTAACAATCTCAATACATCCTATATGTTACATATACCATATAATAACATTATCTTAACAACCTCACATCTTATGTTATAAAAACCTTGCAACTAAAACATCAATCACCAATCACATTACTCCTTGTATGCTACCAATGAAATGAGGTTACAATAACTTTACCATAAAATAAATCAACATTACATTTATATTACCATAACCTTGCCAATGAATTAATAATAAAAGGAAATCATTACCGTAGCATTTAACATGAAGCATTTCATTACATGGTTCTTCCATTGCGTGCAAGTCTCATTCATCAAGCAACATGTCATTCAATTCTTAAATAATCATGGGCGCGAGAATAAGTAAGTTTAAGCCATCATTAGAAATAATTATATAAAAACTAAATATCTAGATCCACCATCTACTACATAAATCCTCAATGCGTAAAAACTAAATCTATGTCAATCATTCACTACATACTAACCACTGCTCAAGTAGCAATAACTAAAACTATAAAGGATACCATCCTTAACATTACCCTAATGACAAAATATATATTTAAAAGATTACACTACACTAATCATTATCATGAACAATGACAGTATTAGAAGTTAGCATCCTATAAATAATGGTATTAACATAAACCACTAACATTCCATTTACATTACCTGAACATTACCTGAACATTTATTACATTCCATTACATCCCAGTATCCTACATTAACACTTCACTAACATTTCATTCGATTCCATTCCATCCCATTATATCAACTTCCATTGCTTTGTTTTAACATTAATTAAAACATTAACTTAATTAAATAGCTTGCTATTATTAAATACTAAGTAAATAAGTAAATTGTTGTTATCTTTGTTGTTGTCATAAAATAATTATCAATCTGTCCTCGAATTCTAATTTCATCCAACTAGCCACTAATCTGCTGCATTAGTAAAATCTTAAGATAAAAGTAAAAGTTCAATGCAAAGGTAAATTCTTAACCTAATGTAAAGCCAATGGAGTTTTTTTTTTTTTTTTTAAATCCGAGATCTTCCGAGAAGGTCCATGCCATTATTGATTATAATATTAATAAAAGAAAAACCTCCAATACTATTATAATGAAAAAGGAATTGTACAGCCATGAAAATAATAATAATAATAATGGTTAAAAAATTATTTGAATTGGGGAAAACGACCTTCGATCCAACTGCAAAAATCTGTGAATTAAAGACTGAGTTGTCAACTAAATGCTAGGTTTTGATTTTCCATTGGATAATAAATTTGGCACATAAGTTTATTGCATAAAGGTAACGTTTTTTTTTTTTTTCTGGGGATGAATGCATTACCACACCCACCAGCATTATGCAAGGTTGTAAGAACTATGGAGCTAAAATAACTTGTCGTCAGGTAAGGGAAAGAAAACGCATACATCAAGGGAAACTTAGGGTGCGTGTCGGAATTCATGAAATCAAGGCAGCTGTCAGAGCAACAATTATCAGAAACCGAAAATTCAATACGGCATCGGAAAATAAAAGGGTTTTAACGCTTTAAAGATGGATCGAACTGCTGAGGCAATGAATTCGTCCAAAATCGGGCTCAATCAACAAGGGCGTGAATGGTAGCGCCAAAGAAAAGAAACAAGAACCACAGTCGGCTGCTGTCAGAGGATAAGAATCAGTGAGTCAAAGGGCCAGCGTGGTTCGGAGATGGGGTAGGCGGTTTAAGTAAGTCAAGTGCTATCCAAACAAATACAATCACAGCCAGCAAAACACGTCTAGATGCAATTCAAACGATTTATGCCATAACTCGTGGTTTTATTACACCGGGACGACTGAGTTGATTGAAGCTCGGAGTAAGTTGAAGTCTTGGGGGAAAAAGAAACGTAGATTTTTAGTATGCATGAAGTCTCTCATACACCCATTCGCGGTGTAATTAGGAGATTCCACGCCGGTTAGATCTTGGAAGGAAATTTCTTGCTGAGAAAATAGAAATGAAAAAGAAATTTGCAAGAGCAGAAACGCTTCAGTAAAAGCAGTAACGGGATTAAGGAAGGTCATGGTTACTTAACAGGTTGAAGTCGTTGTTGTTAAGGGCCGAATTGGTTTGCTGGTTACAAAAAAATCGAGTTCAATAACTTGCAAAAAGAAACACAGGTCGAATGCTGAGTGTTGTAGCTAAAATGATAATGATGAACCGTAGCCCAAAGTCAGAAAAAAAAAATGCTAACCTACAAGGATTAATGGGGGAGCAGCCGAAGATAACTCAAGCAATTGTATCGATAAATCGCTAGGTTTCAGCATTCAAACATTCACAGAGGTTATGAAAGGCAATTTATTAAATCCACTGAGTTTTCCTTTTTAAAACTAAAAGTTGAGGGTTAACATAAGCGAAATTGTTGCCAAGAAGTTGAGTGAATTCGCTGGCAAGTAAATGGCTAACCCTTTGCCAAAAGATGGGTAAAAACTCTGCCGGACTGTTTAATTACAGTCACAAGTGGAAAGAAAAAAAATAAACCGTTACAGTCAACGATGGGTAACACTCCCAAAAGCATTTCATGCTATAATTGCATTCCAACATAGTCACAAGGTTTTAAGGATTTGGATACGATAGGTTGAGTATTGATTATTCAAACGAATTTCGAATTACAAAAGCTGAGTCAACTTTTTACAACAATAACGTTTTAGTTGCCGAAATAAAAATATGCATTCTACTCTACCAATTTAAGATCATACTGTTGCCTTCTCGCCTTCCTCGACTGACTCCCGCGCGCTCCGTGCCGCTCCCGCTCGCTAACCGTCGAGACCTCACCGGTACCTCCCAACCAATCGCTAGGGGTACTCTGCTTCCCCCTTAGCCCCCCGAGCTGCAAAGGGGCCACACACTGTCCAGATGGTAAGTCTAGCTTCCCAGCTCGCCTCGCAAGGCCGAGCTACCACTCCTATCCGAGCTGAAAAATCCCAACTCTCCACAAGTAAATAGTCAAGTCACAAATCCGGTAGCATAACGTTACGCTAGCAGCCAATCCCCTTCTTCCTCATCTTCCCTTTCTTTTATAGAGTTTTTTGAACCTCAAACTTTCCCTAAATCACAATTAATTTAATTTTTAATAAAAATAATTCTAATTCTTCTCCATCGCACAAGTGTCGTCCATCCCCCTTTTTTCTCCATTAATTATTTTCTTTAAATTTATTAATTGCCTCAATTCCCTCACCCACCTAGAATTGCTCCTAAATTTACTCCTAGGTGTTCCTAGATCCCCTTACGTGTTTTAAATACTTTCTCCAAAAATGATGTTGCTAAATTAGCTCAATTTAGAAGGTTCTTAATTGTTGATTCCTTACTATGTTGACCTCACTTTTCACCATAAGTTCCCCACTTTCCTTTATTATGTTTCCTCCATTTCTTAGTTTCCTAATTCTTACTATTCCCTTCTTTCCTCTTTTCATTAGAGCCAAAATGGCAGTTGCGCTATGTACTCTTTTCCCTTTATTATTAATTTAAAATCTTTGTATACTTCCACAAGTTAAATAATTTATTTCCTCTTTACAATTTAAAACCACGTATTTTAATTAAATTATTTCTCTCTTCGTTTTACCCACTAAATTTAAGAAGACTAAAATTATTACTTAAGTGGGTTTTAGTTTATATCTTTATTTTATTTTTATTTTTTTTAGGGTCTTTTTCTTAAGGTTAAATAAAATTTTACCCTAGAGAAGTTTTAGACTTAGGTTTAGATTCTGAACTGGGCGACAATTATTTAGGGAATTCATTGTAAGAATTTCTTAAGGCGTTAATTTCTTAGGGCCATCTAGGTTTGTTTCTTCATCATCATCAATGCGACATGCCCTTCAGGACGCACTACGTGCTCCAAGGTTGCCACTCACCTTGTTCGTTTCTTTTGCGCGACGTGCCCTTCAAGATGCACCACGTGCTACAAGGGTGCCACTTGCCAACTTGTGTTTCTTTTACGCGACGTGCCCTTCAGGATGCACCACGTGCTCCAAGGGTTCCACTCGCCAACTTGTGTTTCTTTTGTGCGACGTGCCCTTCAAGATGCACCACGTGCTCCAAGGGTGCCACTCACCAACTTGACTGATTGGTAGACATATATAACCCCTGGAGTCAACACTCTGCCAGGTGAACTTGTGGGAGACTAAGGGCTCTAAGAAATAAGGCCCCCGCCTTATTGCGCGCCCCTTAGAATCATCGTGAGCGATTGTCGCAGTCTGTCCTCACGGCATCGTGGATCCTCTCGAACTAGGTAATCGTTAACCTACAGTTCGAGCCACGATGGGAGTGCTAGTAGGTTGTGGCATGGCTGTTGTCCACACCTCTCCCTCAACCTCTCTGGAAATCGTGTGTGAATCCTTTAATCCATATGTGAGTCTGGTCGGCAAGCTATCGTCAGCCTGTATCATCAACAATCGTGTCAAAACATGTCAACATCATATCATCAAATCAATGAAATATCATGGTAAATAAATCAACCCAAATAGCACACTCCCTGACTCAATCCAGAGTCCAAGGGGTTCCATCGATGCCTATGCATCCTAAAGGTCCAAAACCCTACACACTCAATAAAACTGAGTCAATATCACCTGTCTTCGTCAAAGCAGTAAAACATCATGTCATCTATCATAACGCATCATAATCAAGGATAAATGTTTTAACATCATAAAAGTCTAGATCACTTGCGAGCAAGTGTCCTCAAAGAATAAGTTTTCTTAGTGCGCCAGAGCAGGATGTTACATTGTTATCATTTTTCTAATTTAGTTATTGGTGTGCATATGGTCCGGAGTCGACATGTAAACTCTCAGGTGGTGAGATTACAATGAATCCATATGGATCAACAAAAATGAAACACAATCCACGCCAAAGCATTAAGGTTGGTTGCATATGTCATTTCACCATGCATCGACTTTATATGCATCCAAATGATGCTATTATAACATACACTGAGTGTAGGCATATTGATCAATCTAGTGGCATGTGTCACAAGAAGAATGCGGTGGGTAGACCTCAAACATTCAAATATGCACCACACTTGTCCTTTGATATACGAGCTAGTGTAGAAAAGATGATTGAAGATGGTTTTACTATCACAATGGTTTGGGATAAATTCATCTCTGATGTAGAGCACCAATCTGGTGATTTATTCACAGGGGTAACTCGATATGCCTTAATGACAAGGATGGATATTTATAACATTTACCATAATATTAGAAAGAAAGAATATATGAAGGATGAGAGTGATCCAACAAGTGTCAATTGTTGGTATAATCAGTTTCTAGATAGTTTTTTTTTTCTATCAAAATCAAGCTATTGTGCAAAACGTACCATTCATTATAGGAATACAACCCCCCTAGATGCGTTCCATGATGGTAAAGTATTCACACAACAACGTTGTGTCTATGGATTCCACATTTAGTACCAATATGTATGGGGTGCGTATAATCAACCTTTTCATTTCTTTATGCTGATTAAAATCAATTTTTATGTGTTGAATACTATATTAACACTTACGTTTTTTGAATGTAGTATCAACTTTATACATTAATGGTATTCGAAAAACATCGTAATGGTGTTCTAGTGGCTTGGGTGATTTCATCACGTAATTCTACATATGATATTCGTAAATGGTTGTCAGCTTTATTTGATGTGGGAATGAAAGAACACTCATATTGGCATGTACGATCATTTATCACAGATGATGCTACTGCTGAGATTCAAGCATTAAGGTTTGGCATTTGTTTTATTTCAAAATAAACATGAAAAAACATGTTGCATTCACATAATTTACTCTCTTCAAATGTAATGTTATTTCAGGAGTTTAACCAATTCCTCAATTCTACTATGTGTATGGCATGTTCATTAAGGATGGGTAAAAAATGTTGGAAGCAAAGTGAAAGTCAAAGAAAACAAAGTCCGCATTCTTCGTGCTTTAGGAGAAATCATGCATAGTTGCCAAAATGATGAGTCTGTACGAAAAGCAGTTGCAAGCATATTTAATGAATTTAGTGAAGAGGAAAAGTTTCTGAAATATTTTGAAATCACTTGGCTATCCAATGACAAAATCTGTAAGTGTCATGTAACATTAAATCATAAGTATTATTCCATACTTGCATGTTCTTAGACATTACTTTTTAGTTGATGATAATTTTTTTTCCAAATATGTGGGCAAAATCTTATAGGAAATTTCCGCATTCCAATCAAGACACCAATAATGCAATTGAATCCTACCACAGGTATCTGAAATCTAGGTACCTATATGAGGATAACAATTCATGCCACAAACGGTTGGATTTGTTGTTGTTCATCTTATTGAAAAAAGGTGAACTATACTATATTGATAATCAACGTTTAAAAGAAGTAGGAATTATAAAGCCTACCAAGTGTGAGAAACAAGAGACTCACTCAAAGGTTAGAGCAATCCAGATACCAGATGAAGATTGTCTACATGACCGAAAAAATATGAATGAATTTCTAGTTCGAAGTCAAAATAAGGATACTCCTGATACCTGGTATAATGTCATATACATAGGGTCTGAGTTTAATTTTTGTAGTTGTGATTGGGTGTTGAATGGAAATGTTTGTAAGCATGTCTTCAAAGTTCAAATGTGGGCTAGTGAGCATGATTTAGACATTAATACATTACCAAATGTTTCAAGTCCGATAATTGACAGACCTATATTTTTAGTTGATTTAAATCAAACAACGACAATGAGTCTGCTACCAGAAGACCAAGCAAACTTTAACAATGTAAATATTTTATTAGATCATGTTGATCCTGACACATCAACATTGAAAATTCCAATATCTGAGGTTGATAGATTGAAATTTTTACATGCATCAATCAATAAAAGAGTGAGGAATATGTTGAACAAGTTGCCTACAAATGTGGACCACGTTGAAGCAATTGACAAATTGTTTTGCACTTTAGAAGCAGAGATAAACAAAAAAAAATTCAGTGTCATGCCTCCATCTAAAATCACGACTAAGAGACAACACATTTTTTTGATCCCGCAAAGCAAAAAGACACAACATCGTTGTCAGATACATTCAACTACGGATAAACCACAATTTCAAAGGGTTGGACGGGTTCGCATAAAGTCAAGGAATAACATGGAAAATCAAATGGAACTAATTTCTTCGAAAGATTGTAGGAATGTGAAACGAACCTCTGATCATGTGCAACATTATGTTCCAGACAATATAGGTATTGTAATTAGAGATTTTAATTTGTTTTACATTATATGATTTATATTATTAGCCTCAAACTCATTTTAGGAATGTTTTATAATTGTAGTTACAGTTGAGGGATCCACATCTCAGAATGAACCTCTTCATGTTCGACGTTGTCAACGTCAATTATTTTCTGATGATATTATTGAGGGTGACACAGGTACATTTTTTAAATTATTTCGACAAAAGAGAGTTGTAAAAATATTTATATAGTTTAGTTAAAGTTTGTCTAATTAAATATTTAGTGCATCATGTCTTACAATGAACACTAACCTTATTTAATTTTAATGGTTTATGTTGTAAGTTGAATGTAACATACCCACTACCTAGATCAAAATTTTTTGTTTAGTTCTCAATAATGAGAACTCCCCGAAGCTTGCATCAACGTCATGCCATCCCTGAGCAACGGGTCTTTCGTTCTCCTATACGGCTCTCTACACCTAACCGTGGTCTTTTCTTGATGACAACTTCAAGTTTTTGGGGTTTTGTCCTTTCTAATGTCGAGGGTTCCTATGCCCTCGATTCTCTGATCTTTGATGAGCTCTCTTCCAACCTTAGCCCCTCTTGGCTATGCCCTAGTCCACACGACTGTGCTCACGAGACTGCAGCTTTATATTGTTTCTTTTCATCGGGGTTTCAAGCTTTCTAATGCCAAAATGTATATGCCCTTTGGATCCGCGATCCTCCGATTCCTGACACACTCCAACTTCCACTAGTCCCCTTGGGCTAGTCCTTTGAGTCCATACAACCTCCCTCTATATGACCGCAGCCATACCTCCTCATCGGGGTTTTGACACTCATGATGTCCCAACAATTTGGTTCACCGATCTCTGATTCCCGACACGCTCCTCTGCTGCCTTGGCCTCCTGGGCTAAGTCTTTACTCCGCGTGACCTCTATCCCACAAGACCGCAGCCTTGTCCCCCATTGGAGTTTTGGATTTTTCGATGTTGAAATGAAAACGTCCCCAGGACTCGCAATTCCTCGAATCTTGATGCGTCCTTTACGCGCTAGCTCTCCTAGCTAGGCTCCTAAATCACATGACCACGATCCACGTGACCACATTCTTATCCCTCATCGGGGCTACGGAGTTTTCAATGCCAAAATGTATGGGCTCACGGGATTCCCGATCCTTCGAATCCTGTCTTCCCACTATGCTGACATCTGGCCCCCCATAATGGCACTTCCTACTTCTCTAATATACTGATAGCTGGCTCCTACTCATCGGGGTTTCGAGCGTCGCGATTCCAAAATGCATAAACAAATTCTCTTCAGGATTCCCGACATCCCGATGACACAAACGTCGATCCACAACGTCCTTTCGGGACTTTCCCCGACGGCACCGAATGCTGCCACGCGTCCTCTCCTGATGGACGGTCTGATTTCTCCAGGTTTTCAAGACATGTGATGTTCCCATTCTCACAACCTCAGGAACTCCGATTTCCCGATGCTGAATGTCCCGAATCTCCACGGATTTCGGACACCTGTCTCCCTAAACGGACGGCTTAGATTTTGTCGGGGTTTTTACTTCGGACTTTCCCAATCTCCTGTCCACGGGAATGTCGATATCCCAACTCCCAATAGGAAACCTCGATCTCTGCCACGTGTGTCCTCGACGGGCGGTTCAGATCTTCCCGGCATTTCGAGACTTGAAGTGTCTCGATTTTCTTGTCCTTGAGAATCCCGATATGCCGATGGCTAGACTCCCGATGGTAACCCTCGGATAGCTCCGGTCCGATATGACGGCTGACGAGTAATTGGACCAAGATATAACGGTCTAGATCCTTCCTTCCTGTGCACACTCCAGAGACTAAACTCCGAGCGTCTTAACCCAATCCAACGGCCGACGGGATTTCTGATGAGATCCAACGGCTCAGATTGTCCTACCTCGTGCATTCTTCCACTACTTCGTGGATGTGGAAAGATCAATGGTCCAAATGTTGTCCTCGGTCTTGGGACCTACGATCCCAATTTCCTCGTTTTTCACGAGGATAGAGGGAAAAAGAGGCAAGGTATGTAACACCCTCGTTACTTTCATCAATCTAACGGTCGTGAATGGCTATGGGTCATCCGATGAGATCTCATTCGTCGATTTGTTACATATCCCTACACTGCTACCTCAGAACCTTAAGAGGGTCATTCCTCCTCGTACAGGGTTAATGAGACTTGCGCGCTCGAGTCCTTCTTCTAGGTTCTTGGTGAACCTTTCTAAGGAGGGAATCTCTATGAAGAGATCTATATCGAGGCATTTCTGGAGGTAGATAAGGGTAAACAGCTTCCCGAGAACGGGCTGGAAGCCTAACTTAGTTCGACTCATGTCTAATTAAATTCATTTATCAACATAAGCCATGCGTGGTCTTTCTGTTATAAGCATATATCTAACATTACTTATCAAAACACTGCACATACATTCTTATACTGTAATTGTTCACTATTTCACAGATTATGAGCATATATGTCAGCATATGAATTTCAAAATGCAATATGAACAAAACAGTTATTAGAAATAACTTCAGAAGTGGGTGTGACTACTGAGAGGGGTGCTCGTTTCCACCCAACCGTAGGCATAGTGACTCCCAGCGGATTTACCACTAGCCACACCCGAGCTGAGACCATGACACCGTGATACTGCGTCTCTCTGTCTACCAGTGACCAGGAGTGAAGGTTGCAATCCTTCCTCTCTGCTATAACTCACTCTGCGTAATTCCAAAGTTCCCCTCGTGACTGCCCCCTCAATCGCTTCTACCATGCGCCTTATCCTCTCGCAAGGTTGCATGTGGCACAATTACCCTCGCGCCAATCAAGCCTGACGGCTCTATGGATGGGCGGTTCACCATCCCTTCCCTCATCAAGCCACCCGCCTACCAGCCTGCAAGTCATTAAATTTCGGGGTCAGCGAGTCGCTTTTGGTTCTCTGGGCCAGTGGAGTCCAAATACAGTATTAATTCTCGGTGGAAGTTAACGCCACCTTTTTAGGTGCCTTCCACCGCCATCGTGGTCTCTTTTCTGCACATCCCCTCTCAGCAGTCCTGCAATAAATTCAAAATGTCATTCACATTCATTGACCTTTTCTTCAAGGTCCCTTTACATCACATATTCATATTTATGAGTTTGCCATAGTTCTTGGCCAGTCCAGTCATATTTACAAGCTGGGGGAAACAAGGTGTTACAATTCCCTCCCCCTTAAAAGGAACATCGTCCTCGATGTTCTTAGCTACTAACATGAATTACATGTACAGAAGTAAACAAAATTGGATATGCCTGTCTCATGGCATCCTCTATTTCCCATGTAGCCTCATCTGGGCCAAAATGTTTCCACTGCACCTTGACTTGTGCAATGGTTCTATTCCGTAGCGGGGTTTCCTTTTTGTCCAATATGCATTGGGGTTCTAGTAGAAATTCTCCCTTCGGTTCCACCTGGATCACAGACCAGTCAATTATATGATTAGCATCATGTATATATTTCTTCAATAATGAAACATGGAAAACATTATGTGCTTTTACTGTGGGAG
>JZKD02S0889982.1:73376-148233 GCA_000966675.3 Picea glauca | reverse complement strand
ATATCAATCCTCCAAGGGATTCATTCATATCTTACTTGCCAAAAATAAAACATATAGCAATCATCTCTTTATAAGGAGATTCCTTATACAATATCTTTTTCCAAAAAGATTCAAAAAATGATTATAGTCCCAATACAAGTAGTTCTTATAAAGCTATTCTAGCCAAGATTGTACCAAACTGAAATATGAAATATCATATTTCTAATAAACTGAAGAGCAAAACATATCAATCTTCCAAGGGATTCATTCATATCTTACTTGCCAAAAATAAAACAGAGTTGAACTCTCAATAGTTCTAGTGAATCCTGATTTGTTTTCTAAGGCCTTTCGCTCTACTGATCCATTGATGATAGTATATATAGCCTTCACTTACTTCCAATGCCAGCTTAGATTGTTTATCAACTTCCATATTGAAATACCTGTAAATATGTTGATATTTTATAGCTCTGAACAATTTTGTTAATTCTTTGATCCTAATTTTCCATCCTTCCAATGCTGCTACTTTGAGTGTGCCTTTGTTCATCAACCATTCTATAATAACTTTCGAATCCCCCATCACTTGAATACTAGAAATAGACATCTTTTTTGCAAGCATGAAAGTTGCCCAAGCACCGAGAAGCTCCGCTTTGGTGTTTGTTCCACTGCCACAATTATAAGTCCACTTATAAACTTCAACATCTGTGGTTTTAATAACTCCACCAGCTGCACACTTGTTGCCATCCTTCTGAGCTACCCCATCAAACCATGCTAATGCATCTGCTCTGTTGTGTGTATTCAATATATCCCGATGAATCTTATCTTTTTTAACGATGGGCTTAAAGCTAAGAAGAGCCTTCGTCTTGTAGATCATAGTCAATATAGACGGACATGAATCTTCAAAAAGAGCTTTATTTCTCTCATGCCAAATATTCCAACAGACATAAGTTGGAAATTGTGGGGAGGCCGAAACGTCTTCAGTCCATGATTTAATACCTTCCAACAGGTTGGTGCCAATCCAGTCACCCTTAAGCTTAAACTCTACAACCAAAGTATCTCATACCTGTCTAGCGAAGGTACAGAAAATAAAGAGATGTGAAATTGTTTCCAAATCCATCCTACAAAGTGGGCATCTCCTAGGCCCCTCCCAGCCTCTCATCTGTAGTGATTCTCAGGTAAGTATTTTTCCCTCCATGGCAAGCCACAGGAACAATTTTATCTTTAATGGCACATTCCATTTCCAGATAGAAGTTCTCCATACCTCCACCTTGTTTAAATTTTTGGATAGAATGATAGTCATATAAAAATTCTTTACTGTCGGGCCGCCCGATTCCTCCCCTCCCCGCCCAACTTAAACTATCTTCTTTGTCAATGACGATAGCTCCGGAATCAATAAGAGCAGATCTAAAGAGTTACCTTTCCCTGTCCAAATCACTTATGAGCCCCAGTTCTCTGCTACCTTTCCAATCAAAGGAGAATGCCCAATCTATTGAAGGAGAACTAACCTGTGCTAGTGTATTCACATTTCAGAGATGTAAGGCATTTAATAAATTAGCTGATAGGAAAGAGGAAATGCCCATACCTAAGATACGATCCTTTCCTAAGACAATTTGTGTGCTTCTGTCCAGAATCTAGAACATACCATGAGTGATAAGATGGATTGATTTTATCAGTCCACTCCAAATTTTAGAGAACCCAATATTCTGAAAAGTGGAAGATCTGAGCCAGTTTGTCACTAAAATTCCGTGGAGATACTTATCACAGATGACTTTATGTCAGATTCCTTGCCCAGATAAGACTCCCCAAAGAGTATTAGTTGTCAATGATATACTGAAGTTGAAAATATTTCTGATGCCTGTAATGATCCCAAGCCATTAGGCCAGGATCATCACGGTTTTGGTGTCTTTTAAAACTTTTTCTAAGTGAGGTATTTCGTCAAACACTTTACTAATATATTTGTTTACATGTGTTTACTTGATGAATGGCCTCTTGATTTCGGCCTTAGGGTTTACTGATGTGTTTATATGTGTGTTGCAACAAATAACAAGAAGATACAATCATGGAACATACCTCAACCATATGCAATATGATAGACAAGCCAAAACATTCCAAATATGATTTTATTCATGAAATAGAGGAACCTGCTACAATGAAGATGCCAATCTGGAATGCTCAACAGATGGCCAAGAAGATAGACAATAGAGCTGCTAGAAAATGCTCTCGATAATACAAAATAAGCCTCCAAAGGCTGGATATACAATGAAGACTGAATACAAGTAGATCTGGGCCGTACAAATGCTAAACCCCAAGTTGGAAGGTGCCACGCCCTGCTGGATAGCTGAAGCTCCTCAACAATTCGGCCCTGCTGCCAAAAGTGTCCAATCACCCCATGAAATATGCCAACTGATAGATTGGGCAACTGTAAGGACAACCCAGGTGCCCAAATCTCCAAAGTCACTCTCAAACCCTGTGGATCTGAACTCCTCCACTGAATGGTGCGCCCCCCCTGGATGCCTGAAACCGTAGATAATTCGGCCTGGGTGAATGAGACCTCCAAACCTCCTGAAACTCTCCAAAATGATAGATTGGGCAATCACAAACCCCCGGAAGAAGTTTCAAGGTCAGGTATGAGGTATAGCCTCCTAGATCTGCAAATCATTGAATCACCAAATCGTCCTCTCTCTCCCAAAGCCGTCCCAACCCGTAGATGATGATCTAGCCATGGTAACTCCTCGAGAATGGACTAGATATGATGTCCAAATCTCTGCAATGAATACCCAGGTGATAGAATCTCCAAAATCCCTGCCAATCACCTGCAATGAATCTCTCTCCAATAATGGTGCGCCCCCCTTGCTGGAAACCCCCAACTGGTGCGCCCTCTCTCTATCTGCTGTTACCAATGGAAAGGTGTCTCTTGGGATAGACGGACCGGCCATATCGTTGTGGTGGATTTGCATTATTGCAATTTGAGTGGTGCCTTCCATCCTTAACAACTGTTTGAGTTAAGGGATTTGGAGAGTTTGAATGTGAGTTCCAATAATTTTACGGGCCAATGTATTCCCCGAGAGCTGGGCGTCTTGAAAAAATTGACATACCTTAACCTGGCCACAGCAGGATTTGCAGGCACCATTCCGTGGCAGCTCGGAAATCTCTCAAGCTTGAAAGTCCTCGATCTCTCTACCACAGAGCCTTGTATGTTGGCAAGTCACGATCTCTCATGGTTTACAAATCTCACGGCCTTGGAACATCTTACTGTCAACAGAGTCGATCTCTCAGCAACTTCGTCATCATGGGGACAATCAGTAAGTCATCTTTCTCAGCTCAGAAATCTTTCAATGTCAAACTGCGGACTGACGGGTTCTATTCCCCCTTCCCTGCAGAACCTTGCCTCACTACAAATCTTCCATCTTGATGACAACACATTTCACACTGAATTCCCTAGTTGGATAGGGAATATGACTAGTTTGGTCTCCCTGCAGATGAGTAGCGCAAATCTCAATGGATCTCTTGCATCTGAGAGCCTCTCTCGGCTTCCTAATTTGAAAAGGATTTATTTGGGAAATAACAAAATATCTGCCAACGTTTCTCAGATTTTTCAGGGCCAATGGAAGAGCCTGACTCTTTTCCAGATGCCAAACAATCGTTTGTACGGCTCAATACCATATTCTATAGGAAATATATCATCTCTGGCTCAGCTACAATTGCAGAGCAACATGTTGAAGGGAACGATTCCAGAGTCATTGGGACGGACTCCGCTCGCTTACTGTACTCGACCTGAGCTACAACCGTTTGACTGGGCCTATCCCATCATCCTTAGGATCGTTGTCTAAACTGACCTTTATCACTCTTACTCACAACGCTTTGACAGGAGCAATCTCAGAGATGCACTTAAGCGGCCTCAGCAATCTGAAATATCTCGACCTGTCGTATAACAAATTAGCTTTCAATATCAACTCCGTGTGGACTCCGCCATTTTATTTAGATGTGTTGCTATTAGCCGTTAGTAAAATAGAGCGGACGTTTCCTGTTTTTCTGAAGTCTCAACGTTATATTACCTTCCTGGATCTCACCAATAATACCATCAAGGGAGAAATCCCTTCATGGCTGTGGAATCTTCCAAAGCTTGAGAGGTTGATCCTATCGTACAATCAGTTGGAAGGACCGATACCACCCCAGCTGTTTAACTCGTCGACTTCTTTGAAGCAGGTGGAGTTACGAGCCAATCAGTTCCATGGCAGCCTTCCCCATGCACCAAGTTCTGTTGCAGGCTTCCCTATGGAACTTGATCTGTCAACTAATAATATTACAGGTTCAGTCTCCTCAGAAATGTGCACGATGTTGAAGCCTTCTAGTTTCTTGTTCTTAGCATCGAATAAACTGGACGGGCAAATTCGCCCTTGCATTTGTGAGCGAACAGAGTATCTGGAAGTTCTGGATCTTTCAGACAATAAGCTCTCTGGCCAACTGCCTTCACATTTAGGTAACTGCTCTTCTCTTACGGTATTGAATCTAGCAAAAAATGGTTTTCAAGGGCAGATACCGGTGGAACTGGGAAAACTGAACAAACTTCAGATATTGCACATCAATAGCAACATCTTGAGTGGAAAGATTCCCATGTCTCCGAGAAATTGCAAAAGCTTAGAAATTTTGGATTTAAGTAGAAACAATCTATCAGGGAAAGTGCCTGAATGGATTGGGGATCTTTCGAAGCTCCGCATACTTGATCTCAGATCAAATAATTTTGAAGGTGAGATACCGATCCAGATTAACTACCTTCAAAAACTCCAAATTCTTGACCTGGCAATGAACCATCTGTCAGGCTCGATACCGCAACAACTTTCAAACTTATCAATAATGACGGATGAAGACTTCTCAAGGTCAACTTCCTCGGGACTTACATATGGACCGTACCATAGGGATGTAGTTAATTTGATGGACAGGGGGCAGGAACTGGTGTATACTTTAACCGATTTCCGGACTGATACTTCTAAGTTCTATGGATCTCTCAGGAAACAGCCTTAGGGGTGACATTCCCGAGGATATTGGATATCTGAAGGGTCTGAGAACGTTGAATCTATCACATAACCATTTTACTGGACAGATTCCCCAAGAATTTGGCAACATGGTCGATTTAGAAACTTTAGATATGTCATGCAACCAGTTAGAGGGGAAAATACCTATAGCACCTGCAGATCTGAACTCCCTGGGCTGGTTAAACCTATCAAGTAATAAACTATCAGGGAGGATTCCAAATGGGCGTCACTTTGACACATCTGAGGCAACTTCATTCTCGGGTAATCCAGAGCTGTGTGGGCTTCCCCTTGCAACAAACTGCAGCGAATACAGTGGAGAGGAGGGTGACGACAGTGACAAGACTGTGCATTGGTGGGAATCGTGGGAAATTGGAATGGTTTTTGGTTGGGTGACAGGTTTTGGAAGTGTGATCGGAGCATTAGCTCTCAGCAGGCGGCTGGGGAGGAAGTACTTTCAGCTAGCTGATCGCTTTATTGCATCTTTTGAATAAAAGGAGGTATGTGACAGAAAATTCTCCATAGGTATTAGAATAATATTTTAACGGAAAAGACCATCCTTTCCAAATTTAATAAATGGACCATATTCGATTTCCACCACGGCATTGCATAAATAGTATGCGCATAGGTAAAGAAATGCGTGAGAAATCATATTGTGCATACAATGGGCAACGCATTATTTTCTGTAATTTCTATATTTCGGATGCCTTTTTTTTTCCATTAAAAAAATTGCCAAATTATATTATCATATAATTTTTTCACTTCTCGAATCTCTTAATAAGGAGATTCCTTATACAATATATTTTTCCAAAACGATTCAAAAAATGATTATAGTCCCAATACGGGTAGTTCTTACAATAAAGCTATTCTGGCTAAGATTGTACCAAACTGAAATATGAAATATCATATTTCTAATAAACTGAAGAGCAAAACATATCAATCCTCCAAGGGATTCATTCATATTTTACTTGCCAAAAATAAAACAGAGCTGAACTCTTAATAGTTCTAGTGAATCCTGATTTGTTTTCTAGGGCCCTCCGCTCAACTGATCCATTGATGATAGTATATATAGCCTTCACTTACTTCCAGTGTCAGCTTAGATTGTTTATCAGCTTCCATATTGAAATCCCTGTAAATATGTTGATATTTTATAGCTCTAAACAATTTTGTTAATTCTTTGATTCTAATTTTCCATCCTTCCAATGCTGCTACCTTGAGTCTCCCTTTGTTCATCAACCATTTTATAATAACTTTCGAATTCCCCATCACTTGAATACTAGAAATAGACAGTTTTTTTGCAAGCATGAAAGTTGCCCAAGCACCAAGAAGCTTTGCTTTGGTGTTTGTTCCACTGCCACAATTATAAGTCCACTTATAAACTTCAGCATCTGTGGTTTTAATAACTCCACCAGCTGCACACTTGATGCCATCCTTCTGAGCTGCCTCATCAAACCATGCTAATGCATCTGCACTGTTGTGTGTAATCAATATATCCCAATGAATCTTATCTTTTTTAACCATGGGCTTAAAGCTAAGAAGAGCCTTCATCTTGTAGATCATAGTCAATATAGAGGGACATGAATCTTCAAAAAGAGATTTATTTCTCTCATGCCAAATATTCCAACAGACATAAGCTGGAAATTGTGGGGAGGCCGAAAAGTCCTCAGTCCATGATTTAATACATTCCAACAGGTTGGTGCCAATCCAGTCACCCTTAAGCTTAAACTCTACAACCAAAGTATCTCATACCTGTCTAGCGAAGGTATAGAAAATAAACAGATGTGAAATTGTTTCCAAATCCATCCTACAAAGTGGGCATTTCCCAGGCCCCTCCCAGCCTCTCCTCTATAGCGATTCTCAGGTAAGTATTTTTCCCTCCATGGCAAGCCACAGGAACAATTTTATCTTTAATGGCACATTCCATTTCCAAATAGAAGATCTCCATACCTCCACCTTGTTTAAATTTTTGGACCGAATGATAGTCATATAAAAATTCTTTACTGTCGGGCCGCCCGATTCCTCGCCTCCCGCCCAACTTAAACTATCTTCTTTGTCAATGACGATAGCTCCCGAATCAATAAGAGCAGATCTAAAGAGTTCCCATTCCTTGTCCAAATCACATGTGAGCCCCAGTTCTCTGTGACCTTTCCAATCAGAGGAAAATGCCCAATCTAGTAAAGGAGAACTAACCTGTGCTAGTGTCTTCACATTTCAGAGATGTAAGGCATTTAATAAATTAGCTAATAGGAAAGAGGAAATGCCCATACCTAAGATATGGTCCTTTCCTAAGACAATTTGTGTGCCTCTGCCCAGAATCTAGAACATACCATGAGTGATAAGATGGATCGATTTTATCAGTCGACTCCAAATTCTAGAGAACCCAATATTTTGAAAAGTGGAAGATCTGAGCCAGTTTGTCATTGAAATTCCGTGGAGATACTTGTCACAGATGACTCTATGCCATATTCCTTGCCCAGATAAGACTCTCCAAAGAGTATTAGCTACCAATGATATACTGAAGACGAAAATATTTATGATGCCTATAATGATCCCAAGCCATTAGGCCAGGATCATCACAGTTTTGGTGTCTTTTAGAACTTTTTTTGAGTGAGGTATTTCGTCAAACACTTTGCTAATATATTTTCTTACATGTGTTTACTTGTTGAATGGCCTCTTGATTTCAGCCTTAGGGTTTACTGATGTGTTTATATGTGTGTTGCAGCAAATAACAAGAAGATACGATCATGGAACATACCTCAACCATATCCCATATGATAAACCTGCCAAAACATCTCAAATATGATTTTATTCATGAAATAGAGGAACCTGCTACAATGAAGATGCCGATCTAGAATGCTCAACAGATGGCCAAGAAGATAAACAATAGAGCTGCTACAAAATGCTCCCGATAATACAAAATAAGCCTCCAAAGGCTGGATATACAATGAAGACTGAATACAAGTAGATCTGGGCCGTACAAATGCTAAACCCCCAAGCTGGAAGGTGCCACCCCCTACTGGATAGTTGAAGCTCCTCAACAATTCGACCCTGCTGCCAAAAGTGTCCAATCACTCCATGAAATATGCCAACTGATAGATTGGGAAACTGTAAGGACAACCTAGGTGCACAAATCTCCAAAGCCACTCTCAAACCCTATGGATTTAAACTCCTCCACTGAATGGTGTGCCCCCCCTGGATGCCGGAAACCCTAGATAATTCAGCCTGGGTGAATGAGACCTCCAAACCTCCTGAAACTCTCCAAAATGATAGATCGGGCAATCACAAACCCCTGGAAGAAGTTTCAAGGCCAGGTATGAGGTATAGCCTCCTAGATATGCCAATCATTGAATCACCAAATCGTCTTCTCTCTCCCAAAGCTGTCCCAACCTGTAGATGATGATCTAGCCGTGGCAACGCCTCGAGAATGGACTACATTTGATGTCCAAAGCCTTGCAATGAATACCCAGGTGATAGAATCTCCAAAATCCCTGCCAATCACCTGCAATGAATCTCTCTCCAATAATGGTGCGACCCCCCTTGCTGGAAACCCCCAACTGGTGCACCCTCTCTCTATCTGCACAAGTAACTGATTTGGTATCCTCCTGCAATTGAGTAGATCTGGAACTAGAATGGTGTGCGAGCGCATTGCATTTCCGAGACCAATCTTGGGACAAGCTAGGTGGAATATTTCACCATTGAATCATCCTCTAGGGTTTGTTAAGTCAAAACCCTCAAAACCCCCAATGTTGAGCTCACTAGCTACAAGCCAGATATGAAAATATGATCATACATGAATGACTTGAGTAGAGGCCCTTGCCTTTCCTTTATACTTTTTGCTCTCCTTGTCCCTCCAAAGTGACTTTCATTTTATTAATATTTATTTAATTAATTAAATCACTTTAATTAATTAATTAACCTTTTTACCTATGAAAAACACCTTATCTCTCCTTGTGACTTCCCTGGCCACTGAAATTCACTTCTCACCGTCCCATCTTGTAGTGTTGCTTTTCCTGATTCCAATGAGCTATTACACTGAGATGTTCCTCTAAGTAATGTGCCCAAAATGAACTCTTCAGTGAATTCAGTTAGCTTATAGCTCAAAATAGTCAAAATCATGGAAATTGTTGAAATGCAATGGAACCAAAGCCAACCTGTTCGGAATGGCTCATAATGATGGAATATGATGAGAAATGCAAGTTGGACCCCACAATGCCTCTCAATAACCCCTGTACTCGCTATAACATCGATCTGGCTACTCTGGTCATCATAAACCTCTGCACTGTGATGATGTCCCAAAGTGGGGACATTACAGTCCTCCCTGCTAGTAAATTGCTTGTCCTCAAGCAATAACTGAATTCTCTCAAGTATAATACCAGGGTCCCATGTCCACCTGTGGGGTACATAGTAGAACCTATCCAAAGATGAACACTCATACACTCTACCCCCTGGGTCCCATATCAAGTCATGAACTACTAGGCCCTTGGAAGTATAACCCTAAAATATAACAACTTTGGGAGTCTCCTGCATATGACACATGGCCTCTTCTCAAAATGAATCCATCCTCCAAGTCTCTAGCAAGATCCATATGGCCTCCATCAACTGCACATGCTGATGCCGGAATGAGGTGTTGCCGGACCTCCATGAGACACCCGCAAGCGATGTGTTCCTCTCAACACTGAAACTCAATGGAAAGTTAGAATAATTTTCCCCTGCAATGGTCCACTCTCCCCTGTCAGTAAGTGAAATGCTAAGTCCTGCAATCCCTGGGTCCCATGCTAACCTCTATCAAAGATCACCATAATGGCCCTGCACTACTCTGACTATGACTGTTTTCCCCCTACATACATACTAGATCCTCCTCTCCTGGATCCTCATGCTGAAATACCTGTGACCATTGGACCCGCTGTCCAAAAACTGTACCTGTAAAAATTTTCCTATAGAAGTAGTACATGTCCACCCACCTCTATGTCCAATCATGTTGATCAAGAGTGAGAATCTGCCTTGCTCTATCAGACAAAAACCTATAGGCCCTCTCCAAATCAACCCCTGGTAGAGTATGTAGCTCTCTGGCGCAACCTGGGTCATCATGTAGAAAAACATCCTGCTAACCAAGTGAACTCCCGGATCCCATGGCAACCCTGGAAGTTTATCACTTCCAATCTCCGCTAGCTGCTCCTGTGCCAGACTGACCACTGTTGGAAGCCCTCTGTGCTCATCTGCTATCACCTAGCCTATGGTGCTCACCATAATGCACCAAATATCAGTTGATTGCTCATGACGATCCACCTCTGATCTGTTTTATGTCGTAAAAGTACTCTTGTCAAGTGGTCTTGGCCTAATCACTCTCCATGTCCTTTTCCATTGTCTATTTCTCCTCATGTTGTTGTCAATGATAAATGTGTCGGGAAAAGATAACAGAGATATTTGTAGCTGACTATAGGTATGAAAAATACCACCTGCCTCGGTCAATCCCAAGGACTCGACCAAGATCACGTCTACCTGTACCTGTGATAACTGCTCGCCTGTAGCCATCACTAAACTCCAATCATCAGGCACAACCAGAGGTAACTCCTCCAACTGTTGGTAAACCAATCTCCATCTCCCATCACCCATGCAACTGCTGAAATGGTGAAGGTGAGATCTCATAACCATATGTTTATGCGAAGGATTGGCATCTACATGCTCCCATAAGTGTGTCTCCTCCCTGCAAGGCAGTACACCCCTCTAAATCCCACCATACATCTTGATAGGTACCTGTGAGCTATCACTCATCACTGTATGCTCCGACATACTCATGTCGTCTCCCATAGACTCATGTTGCATCATGGATCCTGGGCATACTGCTAGACCAACCTCTACATAGAGGTCAACCGCTCTCAGAACACAAGTGGAAGTGTCCTCCATCAATGGGTGCTCCTCTGCTAGATCACCAACATCCTCTATCAACATGACTGACTGATACATATGAGTGTCTACTAAGACAGTTGAAGTGGATCTCTTACGAATCTCCTCAAGATACTCATCTGATCTAGACCCTGATTCTTGAAGGGCTTTCTGTGTGCCTTTCAAGAATCCTCGAGTGCTCTCCAACTCCTGAGTGAGTGGTCCATCTCCAACTCCTGCTCCCTCAGAGCCTCATAATACATCTCACCAATCCTCAATAGGTAGTCCCTGTCAGTCAACAACTACTGGTAATCGGTCCAAATCATAGATACTCTCTCCCTGAGAGTATGAAAGTCATCCATGTCAAATCCCTCATCTACACTACCATGTGCCACTGATGCTCTCCAGAAGTAATCTTCCATCAATGCATGCATGTCATCACTGCACCTGGTGGCTGCCAGGATCATATCCTCACTGACTCTCAACTGTGCTGCTAAGTGTTGTGACTCCTGATCATGGTCATGCTGAGGTGCCACCTCATATCCCTCACTGCCACTGTCAGTCCTGCTAATGTCAATTCTAGAGTCCCCAAAGACACTCTCTGCATAAAATAACATGTTGAATTGTCCACTGTCTACTATGCTGCTGGGTACTCCTGTATGCCACTGCACCCCATCACTAGATGCTATTTTTTCCTGAATCACACTGTATCCTGTATGAGCAGTCGTATCCTCCTGTGCACTTAACCTGCTACTATCATTTGTGCCTAGTTCCCATAGGGATGTATCCAGACACGTGCTATGGTCATCCTGACTACTAAAGAGTGCATCCTCATCAATGCAGGCCAGTCCTGGAAGTAAGTGCTCCATCAACCTGTCAGCCTCTGCAATCTGCTCAACTAATGGAGTCTTCAATAGCTGTGACTCAATATCCTCAGGCTGATCTGTATGTGTAAGGTCCCTTATATGTACTCCCTGTATCTCCTCCTAGATCGGTGGGTATACATGTCTTTGCTGTGCATCCCTCACACAAGGCTCATCAACCCTAACTGACATGCCACTGACCTCGTCATGTGATGTGGCTATCATATGTGTGACGACCATAATAGGAAGCTCATCATCTCTAGGTGCTAACACGTGTGAATCCTCACTAGTGTCACCACTCTGCTGAGGTGTAAGGTCATCAATGGTATGTGATATGTCTGCTAATACACTGGTGCTATCGTCCTATCCATCCAATTTCCTATCCACTACACAAGGGTCATCATCCTCCTCAAGCGTGCTAGTAGCATCATCCTCTGTACGAGAGTCAATATCACTAGCCTCTGTGCTAGTGTCACTCTCATCATCGAACTTCTCTAGGTAAGCTTCAATCGATCCATCCTCACATGCCTCATCATCATTGTCCTCTTGTACCTCAACTATTTGCTTCTTATTCTTACCCCTACACCTATGATCTAGTTCCCAAGGCACCTTGCAACTGTAGCAAAGCTGTGTGCTCCTAATGGGTGTGGGGTTTGTCTGTGCTTCCCTCCATCTGGCTGCTGTGGCCATGTATTCCTCTACTTTTTTGACCTGGAATGTAATCTCTTCTGTGCTCCACCTAGGATATTTCAAGGATAAATACTGTTGGAAGGTTATGAAGGCCCTAGTTTCCTCACTAAGTTCGTAGTAGTATTCCCATCTACTATATACAACCTCTCTAGTAAAATCCACAATATCCATTTCATCTTATGGAAGACCCCTCTATGGCTCTGCATACATGTGCTAATTCCCACGGCTGGCAGGAATCTAAACTCTAATACCACTGTAATGATCCCAATCCATTAGGCCAGGATCATCACGGTTTTAGTGTCTTTTAAAAAAAAAATTGAGTGAGGTATATCGTCAAACACTTTGCTAATCTATTTGTTTACATGTGTTTACTTGCTGAATGGCTTCTTGATTTCGGCCTTAGGGTTCACTGATGTGTTTATATGTGTGTTGCAACAAACAACAAGAAGATACAATCATGGAACATACCTCAACCATATGCAATATGATAGACAAGCCAAAACATCCCAAATATGATTTTATTCATGAAATAGAGGAACTTGCTACAATGAAGATGTCGATCTAGAATGCTCAACAGATGGCCAAGAAGATAGACAATAGAGCTGCTACAAAATGCTCCCAATAATACAAAATAAGCCTCCAAAGGTTGGATATACAATGAAGATTGAATACAAGTAGATTTGGGTCGTATGAATGCTAAACCCCCAAGCTGGAAGGTGCCACGCCTTGTTGGATAACTGAACCTACTCAACAATTCGGCCCTGCTGCCAAAAGTGTCCAATCACCCCAAGAAATATGCCAACTGATAGATCGGGCAACTGTAAGGACAACCCAGGTGCCCAAATCTCCAAAGTCACTCTCAAACCCTGTGGATCCGAACTCCTCCACTGAATGGTGCACCCCCCTTGGATGCCTGAAACCCTAGATAATTCGGTCTAGGTGAATGAGACCTCCAAACCTCCTGAAACTCTCCAAAATGATAGATCGGGCAATCACAAATCCCTGGAAGAATTTTCAAGGTCAGGTATGAGGTATAGCCTCCTAGATCTACAAATCACTGAATCACCAAATCGTCCTCTCTCTCCCAAAGCCGTCCCAACCTATAGATGATGATGTAGCCATGGTAACTCCTCAAGAATGGACTAGATCTGATGTCCAAGGCCCTGCAATGAATACCTAGGTGATAGAATCTCCAAAAGCCCTGCCAATCACCTGCAATGAATCTCTCTCCAAGAATGGTGCGCCCCCCCTTGCTGGAAGCCCCCAACTAGTGTGCCCTCTCTCTATCTGCACAAGTAACTGATGTGGAATCCTCCTGTAATTGAGTAGATCTGGAACTAGAATGGTGTGGGAGTGTATTGCATCTCCGAAACAAAGCTTGGTACAAGCTAGGTGGAATCTTTCACCACCGAATCGTCCTCTAGGGTTTGTTAAGTCAAAACCTCAAAACCCCCAATGTTGGGCTCTCTAGCTAGAAGCCAAATATGAAAATATGATCATACATGAATGAATTGAGTAGAGGCCCTTGCCTTTCCTTTAAACGTTTTTCTCTCCTTGTCCCTCGAAAGTGACTTTCATTTTATTAATATTTAATTAATTAATTAAATCACTTTAATTAATTAATTAACCTTTTAACCTCTGAAAAACACCTTATCTCTCCTTGTGGCTTCCCTAGCCACTGAAAGTCACTTCTCACCATCCCATCTTGTAGTGTTTCTTCTCCTGATTCCAATGAGCTATTACACTAAGAGGTTCTCCAAGTAATGTGCCCAAAATGACCTCTTTAGTGAATTCAATTAGCTTATAGCTCAAAATAGTCAAAATCATGGAAATCGTTGGAATGCAATAGAAACAAAGCCAACCTGTGCAGAATGGCTCATAATGATGGAATATGATGAGCAATGCAAGTTGGACCCCACAATGCCTCTCAATAATCCTTGTACTCGCTATAACATCCATCTGGCTACTCTGGTCATCATAAACCTTTGCACTGTGATGATGTCCCAAAGTGGGGACATTACAATGCCCCTTCCTCCAAAGGATTTCGGAAGTGTGATTTGATCCCAATGACACAAATTAAAATGATTAGACTCATTAGTTCTATGCCAAAGGAAATTATACATCAACTTTCTCAATGAGTTTAGTACAGAAATAGGGACCACCGCTAGTGACAACCAATAAATAGGTTGACTCTTTAAAAAAACTTTCAATAGTGTGAATATGCCTCCTATGGATAACCACCTGTAACACCAGTTACTAATCTTTTTTTCCACATTTTTGATCAACCAATTCCATTCTTCTTTATGTTGATATCCAACTTTAATATAGAACCCCAAATACTTGAATCCCTGATCCATCTCTAAAAAATTATAAGGGAATAGATCTTTACACAGTAACATCTCCTGATCCATTAATCCCGCTTGATGAAAAGTAGATTTAGATGCATTAATAGAAATTCCAGAAGACAAACATAAACTTTTAAGAATCTTATCGATTTCCTACCATTCCTACATATTTGTGTTAGTCATAATGACTATATCATCAACAAAGAGAATATGTAAAATCTTCAAAGTCCTTGAAACTTTTATTCCGGCCAATCTTCCAACATTTTGGCTTTCTTTCAACATCAAACTCAAACCTTCCATAAATAGAATAAATAAAAGAGGAGATAAGGGACAACCTTGTCTAAGACCTCGACCACTCTTAAAGTAGTCGGTAGCCTCCCCATTAATCAGGATTGAGAAAGTAGAAGAAATCACATAGCTCATAATCCAATGAGTCATATTCTATCCCAAACCTATCTGGAGGAGAATCATTTGCAGCATATCCCAATTAATACAATCATATTCTTTTTGTAAATCCAATTTTAAAACCAGGGATTTAAATTTTTTCTTTTTAATACTATGGATACATTCATGCATAGTACCTATAACATCTTGAATCTATCTTCCTTGAAGGAAACCTAGTTGTTCCTCAGATAAAGATCTTGATAAAAAAGGTTTTATCCGGTCTTCTATTATCTTTGAAATAATTTTATAACTTAAGTTACACAGTGAGATCAGTCTAAAGTATCCAAAATGGTTGGGTTTATTAACTTTAGGAATCAGTGTAATGAAAGTAGAGTTTAAGGTACCTAGAATAAAACCTTTTTTCCTAGTATCTTCCACCATATCCAACAGATCATCCCCAACAGTTTCAAAATGATGCTTGAATAACTCCACTATCCAACCATCTGGTCCCAGACTCTTGTCCACTTTAAAGTTTTTTAAAACCTTCAGTCATTCTTCTTTATCCACCAGCTTGAAAAGTCCCTCAGCTTCAGTTTCATCAAGCATTCTAGTAAAAAGTGCCTCCACCCTGACTTGTTATGTAATCGAGGATCTTTGTTGCTCCTTGTAAAAATATTTAAAATGATTCAATGATGCTAATTTTATCTACTCCCAATCCCTGTAAACTTGGTCTTGGTCACCAAGTATTTCCCACAGATATTTTGAATTTCTTCTGAAGCTCGCAAATTTGTGGAAAAATTTTGTATTTTCGTCATCGCTCTTAATCCAGATCACATGACTATGCTGATGTCAAATCTCCTCCGATTCCTTTAGTAGTGTATATCTCTCCTTCTCCATATATTCTAGTGACATTTCCAACAGAGAAGTACTGAAACTCTCTGCCAAATTCTCAATTCTGAAGGAGATCTCATGCTCCAGACTGTTAAGTCGAGCATTTTTGTGCTTCTGTTGGGACTTTTGCCAGCATTTAGTAATAATCATCAAGTCTTTAAGTTTCCAGACCAAACACTTTTGTTTCTCCAGCTCAGTAAGATACTTAGGATCTTTCCACAACTTTTGTAACAGTAATGTGAAATCTATCTCCTAAGACCATTGCAGATTGAACTTAAAAGGGTAAGCTTTGTACATCGACGGGAGATCTAATTGAAGAAGGATTGGTGCATGATCGAATATGAATGGGTACTCCACCCAGGCTCTATAAATACCAACCGAATCAATAAGATATTCATACATGAAAGATCTATCCAACCTTTTGTCTAAGAAATGATTCCCCGAATGTCCATTCCACCAGTTAGGCATTCTTCTCCCCGGTACCATGTCACTCAACTTTTTAGTAAGAAAAAGATTCTTGAAATATAGAGCCAGCTGACCTAATAATACATTACCTCCCCATATTTCATCATAGGATAAAGTCAAGTTAAGGTCACCAGCAAGGATAAGACTCTTAATGTTTAATAATCCTGATGTAGCCAGCTTCTCCCAGAATTTCTTGTGCTCCAAGAAAGGACTGTAAACATTCAAGAAATTGATCTCTCTTCTGATTTCTAAACAGAAACTCGACAATAAGATTTCATCACAAGTAAGAAACGAAACTAAATTGAAAAAATTGGGATCCCACGAGACCAATAAGCCCTTTGAAGTGCCAACTGAGTTAACTACACAACATAACCAAGTTGGTCTAAGTGAATGAAAGAAGGAATGAGCTTTTTCTGAATGAACAAGTGTCTCCTGTAAAAACACGATATTCAGACGAGTCTTATCTAGAACACATCGAATTGAGGAATCTTTTAGGGCGCCACCTGTCTCTCTTAGATTTAGTGAAAGAAGGATCATTACTTCTTTCGAGCTAGGGCCTTCAAATCTCTAAGGTCCCCACCATCGGTGGGAGTAATCTGACTAGAAGGAACAACTGTAGCAAGTGACGACTTCTTAAGGGAACTTCTTGTTTTGATCGGGGAAGTATCAACACCCAATCCCCTTGACCAAGCGTATTCTTTCCTCGCCTTTTCATAGGAAATCTTCGAATAGTTGGCTTCCCCACTCCCAGAATCTTCAAAAAGGACTGACTTCCCCAGAAACATTGGTAGCTTCACAGAAGAATAATCGTCAACAATAAAAGGAAGTAAGGAATCTAGAATAGTTGAAAGTGTGGACTCCCCCTCCTCGGGTTCCCTATAGCCAGGAGGACAGATAGGATTGTTCGAAAATATTGGAGAAGACTGTAAGGAGTTAGGTACAGTAGTTTGTGCAACCAGATCAATAGAAGGACTACAATAGTTTACCTTATCTCCTGTGGAAGAAATGTTGACTGAGTTGGACTCAGGAATCACATTTGGAAAGGTAGCAGGGTTAGAACACAAAAGATCAGGGCTACCCGAAGACCGGTCCGGTAATCCATTATAGTCCTTAACTCTTGAGAGATAAGGAGAGACCTTCATGGTTACCTTTTGAAGCCAATCTGATGAGTTTACAACTTCTCTTTCCCAAACAGACAAGGAATTGAAAAAGATAGGGCAATGAGTTAGAAGCTTACCTGACACTGAATTTTGAAATTCCTTGTGACTTCTATCTTCACCAACAGGTTGTGGCGCTGCGAAGCCAGTAAAGTCTGTCTCCAATGATAAGTCAGTCTCACTTAAATACTGAAATGTATCATCCTATGTCAAATCATCAGTAGTTATACCTTTTCAATCTCTCCTGAGGTGTGATGTACTTCAGCAGTAGATGCACCGAAAAGGGATACCAAGGTAATCCAAACTTTGAAGAAAGTGTAAACCCCTCCATTCAATATCTAAAGTCTCTGGAAATCCCTGGTGAATGTCTAATTCTACTAAAACCTTACACACTTTGCGGGCAGAAGCTCCAAGATTGACTCTATCCACCATTAAGAATTTGCCTAGTGCATTTCCTATCTCCAACAGTGCCCCCTTATTCCATAAGAACAATGGGAGTCCTGGTAACAAAACCCATAAATGGTGGAAGGAGAAGTATTCAGTTTCTAGGTTGAAATCAACCCTCCACTTTTTGAGCATGAGACTATTTGTGCCATTTACCCATGTCCCCTCTAACCAAATAGCTACATCCTCAACAAAGTTGCACAAAAACCCTAGCCATCCTTTAGTTAGGAAAAGAACTTCTAGAACATAACCAATGACACGTATCCAAGTCCGCTCTAACCAAACAGAAAAGTTCTCTACACTCAAATTATTGTAGGCAAATCTACCCACCATCCCACAAAGGGCCAACCAACAAGTGTCCTCCAGGCCAATATCGGAGCCTAGGACCATTCTTTTTACCAACTATTTTGCCACCCATTGTCTACGTTCCTTGTGGATAGTAGCCACACTCTTAGCTTTGAGACTCAAAGGTAAAAAAGCCAAGCTTCCCTCCCCTTTCTGAGAGTTACACCCCGACACCAGGTTTCTTACCCCTCTCAAAGAATCACCACCAGAAGTTAAAAATGTATCCAAAGTAGGTGCAAAACCTGAGAGTTTACCACTATCGGAGCTCGGTTTAGAAGGCTTCGCAGAGAAAAAATTTCTACCAGGAAGAGTACTAAGAGAGGTCTCTCCAATAAAGCTAGAAGTACCACTAGCCGCCTGCCAAAATGTGTCCTCTGGCTCATTTAATAATGCATTTACTTCCTTATTAATCATCTCCAATCGACTAAGTTCCATATGGACTTCACTAATGATCACCCGAATCTGAAGACCGAGATCAACGGATGAGGGTAACCCCAGTTCCCAAGGAGATAAGGGGAGTAATGTCAATACTCGGAGGAGTTAATGTCAATACTCGGAGAGGACTCTACAGTTAACCACCTGAAACACAAGTTCCTGATGCTACGGAAAAAATAATAATAAGACAAGACTTCGGAACAGTTACCCAAAAGGGTAACTCACCCACAGAGTAAAACCCAGGGTTAGGATGTAATAGTAAGCAAGTCTAAAGTCCGCTACTATCACAAGGATCACTAAAATAGAGGTACTAGATAGTGGACACACAAACACCTACGTAAAGAACCAAAAATCTGAAAAAGATGGAAGAAACATCTACCGGAAGACTGAGAATCAGATGCTAGCAATGTCAGTACAAGGATCAACACTCCAATACCCAAGCTATCCACTTTCTAAAACCAGAAATCCTCCATGTTTGACAATCGTTATAGTAAAACACTGCTAAAACACGTATCCCGCCAATACCAGAATTCGAAAGCCATCTTCCTCTTGGGGTCCCTCCCTCAAGTTTATTTTGAATGCCTAGTAGTACTAAATATCTTATATATATATTTTAAATATAATCATGTTAGCTGACCTGATTCACTTTTGCTTAGTGCAACTTTAAAAGAAAATACATCAATCTCTATCATTAATCTAGTTTTCATGATAAATATAAATATATTTACATAAAAGAACAAATTCACACCTCACATCAATCTCTGTTATTAGTCTGGTTGTAATTAATATTTTAATTAGATTTAGTTTGTCTTCCTCTCCAAGGTAGTAATTTTGAATTAAGAACTTGCAATTTACATCCACCTATCAATGGGATGTTTAATTAAATTTTTAATTACGTTTTGTTTGTCTTCCTCTCTAAGGTGTAATTTTGAATTAAGAAATTGCAATTTACATCAACATATCAATTAGATTTTTATTAATTTAGTAATCATTTTATGATGGACATACAAAAATTAAATAATTCAGTGAGGGTTTTAGGATAAACATCTAAAAATTAAATATTCTTTTAAATTAAATTTGATGGATGAGTGTTTTAAAACATGCCATGAGCTAATATTCTATCATGAATCAATAGACCAAAACCAAAATCCATTCGCATACCTTTGCATTTAATCCAATGGTGTTGAATTTAAGAAAATTAAAACAATTAATTAATTTATTGATTACGTCGTAAGGTGTTTCCCTACAAAAATCCATGTCTTGATGTGACATGTAAGGACCATTGCGGTGATTTGAACCGTTGATTTCTTATAGATAACCTCTTATAGAAGTGGATGTATGGATTTGATGTATGGAACCCTCTCTAGCGTTCATATTTGTTCGACGAACATTGCTTTGCTTGGATCTTGCCACATCAATCTCTTACCATTGTGTTGGCAGCCAACAATTCTTGTCAATTTTTATCATGTCGCCAAGGGATAGGTTTTTTTTGTAGCTTCCTCCTTCTCCGTACAATTTTTTTTGTCTTTTGGCTTTGGAGAGATTCATTTGGCCTAGCTGAGTATAATAGTTTTTCGTTTTTAATCTATTGTTTGTTTTGTTTAATTTCATGATTGAAAGCATGAAATTAGAGAAAAAGTTTGGCTTGAGTAATCATTATACAATTTGTGATTTCTTTGGTTCTTTTTGCAAAAGGGATTACACCTGAAGGGAATATATATTTTTATAAACTTAAAAGCTTGTAAGCCTATCTTTTTCATTTGTTGATCCATTATCATAACATTTGATTCATACACTTTTGGAGACATGACTTAGTCGATTTTATTTTTGATTATGTGATTTTTACATTTGATATATGCTTCATTGTGTAGAACCTTTGGTTAAATTCGAAATATGAATCTTTCTCTTACCAGTCGTATCACAATCTTATCGCTCTAGTACAGGACTGACGTACTTACATTCCACATCACCCTTTTGTCTTGCATAACTCAGACTCACATTCGTTGTTGGAGGAGTTAAGTAGTGGTTTTTGAGTTTAGTATTCATTTTGAAAAATGGTTTAGTATCATGCATGTCCTTTGGTTCTTACCCACTCACAACTCAAATTGTCAGTTATGGTAGCCTCTTGAGTCCTTAGGTATCGGGCCTCTCCCGATTTTATAGACCTTTTACTCTCCTTTGTGTGTTGGAGAAAACAACCTACCTCTCGCTGCCCTTGTTGTGTCTATGTGATAGTACCCATGGCTCCCTTGGTAAGAATTGAACCCAATGGTTCGCAATCCCTCCTCGCTCATGACGATGCCGTAGGCGATATTGTGGCACATGGCTGGAACATTTTCATCAAAAGGTTTGAGGGTTATAACATCATTGGGGCCCAGGATTTCGCTCAGTATTTTGATGGCTTCAAGGCTAATATTGGGGATCTACAACTTGAAGTGACCGAGGATTTGATAACACAAGCTACAAGATTATCCCAAGAGGGACAACGATGGTTCAAAAATGGAAAAATCGAACGCGTGCCCTGGAATTTTCTCATGGTCTCTAAGAAATCGAGGTGCTTCCCAAAAGGTACACTGCTTACTCTCTTCATACCCCAATGGCATGACCAAATTCTAATTCTTAAGCAATTCATAACTTGCGAAGGTAGATATGGCTTGGTTTTCTTGTGCCACATTCTCTTGCTGATGGTTTTTCTGGGTTTCAAGTTAAATATGCCTTTCTATCTATTTATGAGTCTGCAGAAGATGTCTAAGATTTATCATAGACAAAAGTTTAACTCACTATCAAGCCTTTTTCATCATGGTATTATTCGAATCCTTGTCTTTTCGCATCTATACAAGACTAGGGATACTTGGGAATATTTCTTGTTTAGAAATAATTTCACTCTTCCCAAGAATGTAGTAGAATCATCTCTCCACCTAAATAAAAACCCCAACCCATGTTTATCTAACCCTGCTATTGAAAACCTATGTGTTGATCCACAAGAAGACCATGCGGCCACAGATCGAACCTATGTTGCTATTCAGAACCCATTTGGCAAAAGGCCACAATGTGATTTCATGCCCAGAAAATCATTAGAGGAGGTTTTAGATGTGTTAAATGATAGGGTTTCTTTTGTTCCTACTTATGAGCCTATTCGGGTTGTCCCAAATGAATCGGTTGTCAAGAAAAATCACAGACATAAGGAACAAAGCAATTCATATTTGAATTTTTCAAATAAGAGACTAGGTAGGCTTTTATCCAGAAGTTTAAGAAATCGTCAGTGAGATCATCTGAGCTTGATCCCAATGATCGAGGTCGATGATCACTTGTCCGATGATGATATCGATAAATTTCTTGCCCGAGAAGATGTAGATGCCCAGTTCTTGGGAAACAAAATCGATATTGATGCTATACAGTACGATTTCGTTTCTAATCTCCCACCATTCCTAAAGAAACAAGAAGGATTCTCTAGTATACGGCATGATCTGGAGCAAATTAAAGAACAGACCAAAGTGTCCTCTGCAAAACAGACTCAACCTCTACCTACCATACAACCAATTCACTTTGAAAAATGTATGGATTTGGTTGAGAGATAGTACAGGGATATTCCCTATCTCCAAGCACAGTTAAACCAAATGATAGAACAAAACTCCTTGCTCCAGAGGGAGAATGATGAATTGAAAGCACACATTCAATCCAATACTCACAGGGAAAACACACGGATTAAATGGGCTGGTAATGTGGTTATTAAGAACTCAATGAACTTCAATGTTGTCATAAATTTAGACTTGTTAGATGCTTCTTTGTCTAATCTCTGAAAGGGTAATAAGTTGTTTTGATTCTTTTTTATTTGATTATGTTGGAAAAATAAAACATATAGATTTATTTTTTGATTTTATTTTTTAATTTAAGACTAGCTACAGAATCATAAGATTTTGTAGCCAGTCTATTTGAAAGTATTAGTTTGTATTGTTATCTAAAATTCTATTTTGTTTTATAATTTTCAGGAAAACAACAGTTTATGATGCTATTTTCAAGGAGAATAAATAATGGATTTATGCGTTGCATAGCTTAGTAATTTCTCATTTTTATAAAACAATGTCATTTATGTAATTATTTTTTGATGTAAGGACTCCTACATGAGTGTTCCTTTGTTATTCTATTTTTGTAAAGCAAACTTATATTCAGGTATCATCCTCTATCTTGTATGATAAGAGGTTACTAATCCAAGACATGTTTAAATAGTAGTTGTTGTTTAGTGTGAAGGACAACTTTTTCTGGATTACAGTATGGACATATAATTTTGAAGTGATATGGGAAAGCAGTTCGCTATTGGCTTTAGTCTTGTTTTCATAATGATATTTCATATCGTTAAGTATTTAAATGCCTTCCATGATCTGTTGGTTCAGTTTGTACTTGTGATCAATCAGTCATTTAGTTATGTTTGAGTTTACTTCTACTATTAAATGATTGATAACATCAATGCTTAGGATTGAGATTTCTTTCATCCTTAGTTTTGGTCATCTTGAGGTCACATGATATTTAATTAGTCATTTTTCTGTTGTTTTAAATTTACTCCAAAGCATGAAATGCTTCCTTGAATTTCTTCACAAAGTTTTATATTTGTCTTTGTCATAGGTTTCCTCTTAATACAAGACAAACATGAGCTCATACAACACAGGAAAATGAACTTAGTTTATTATGATTGATCAGTTAGAGGTTAGTAGATGCATTGTTTTTTTTATTCAGAGTTGTTTATATATGAATGAAACGATGATTGCATTAATTAGCTTTGACTTTTTTTGTGTCATTGTTTCAATCGTATTCGCTTAATATTTATTAGTGTAATCTTTTTAAACATTAGAAAGAGCATTGTTTATATTTGATTTTGTTCAGAAACGTTTTCAAACAATTATTTTCGCAAGATTTTATGCAAACCTTGTAAACTGTATATATAAAGTGTTTATAATCATTTGTATTCACATTCTTAGATAAGAATTTGTAATTATCGTGTCGATTGTTATAATATTTTCTTTAGTTAGTTTATTTCCTTTTGCTATTTTTAAGACCCTAGTTGGCTAACAGAGCCATTAAACCCACCAGGTTAGATCACACAAAACGACTTGGGTTAAATAGATAACCCCAAACCAGATCTATCCTTCCCGTTGATGGTGTGTCATAAACGTCTGTCAACAAATGGCACTATAAGGAGGGTCGAGGTAAATTTAATGATTAAATGCTTCACCCCTCAGCCTGTCATAATTCCAGATTTATAAATTCTTCTCTGTCATCTTATAATGCACTAGAAGGCAAGTTAGATGACAAGCTAACTATTTGGAGTCAATATATTCAATTTCTTAATTTTTCATGGCTCCTTCCCAAATCACTGTGTTGGAACATGCTTTAAATATCTCATTATCAGTTATTCCCAACAACACAGTTGATCTCTTTTCAGAAATCACCATTGATGGTGAAGGGAACACATCTGCAGTAGACCATATTTCTAAATTTTGTTTTAAGTGCTTAAAGAATAAGATCACTGATCTCAATCTCATATGTAGGTTGTTTTCCCTCACTTTTTAAGGTTGGGTTAAATATTGGTTTGAATCCTTTTGAGCTAATTCTATCCATTCTTGGTCCGAGTTTGTAATTGAGTTTTTATCAGATTTTAGCAATTATGATTATGATGAATTAGTTGAAGAATTAAGTTTCTTAAGGAAAGAAAATGATGAATCATTCAATGATTTTGCAATTAGGTTGATACATGTTTGTACTAGATTCTCTTTGAAATAAATGCCTCTTATTGATGAATGGTTTCAATATCTCGTTTATCTCTCAGAAAAGCAAGATTGATTAATTGTTAACCAATCTAATTTGAGTACTAATATTCAACCTCAAGATGGTTCCAATTTGTATGTTGATCTTGAAGACTTTGAAGCACCACAATTTTTGTCAACTTCTTTCATTTTGGAAGATGAGGAGCAACATCATATTTTACAAAATGCAATTGTCACTTCTAATCACTCTTTTCCAACAATGTCTCCTCCTGCTGAGGAAGGAACCTTGACTTTAAAAAAAGGATAGTTGTCACACTCTCATAGATTTTATAATTGTTTCTGAAGTAAAAGAGACTGAATGTGAAGTTGATAATCATGTGGATGATAAAACTTACCCTAATTTAGTTGAAAAAGTGCATGATCAATCAGTAGGAAACAACATCATTAGTCGTACTATTAATCAACCATCTATCTCTAGTGATTTTCTCTCACATTTTCCCTTACATAATGAACCAAATTGTCTCTTAGAAACTGTCTCGTACTCTTTAAAAGAACATACAACAGAGGTTGATGAGTTTATTCAAGGAAAGGGAACAAAACCACAATTCGAAACACATATACCTATCATTTCAAGAGATGCATTTCGTCTCCTCAATTTTTGTACATATTACTCCTTGTACCCTGATATTTTTTATCATCATGCTATGCAATCATGTGTTCTAGATCACTTTGGATTGAATCCTGCACTATATAATCAGTTACAAATTAATGGTGATTTTTGCACAGAAGATAAAGAGGAGAAAATTTCCACTCATGATCATATTAATTCTTATTCTAATCAATTATTTGTGGGGGATCAAGGAAATTGAGAGGAGGAATTTTATCCTTTATTTTTTGTATATTATTTCTTTTGTAAACTTTTTTTCTTTTCAAATGGAGTAACTGATGGTTGGAATCTTTGGGAGAATGGACCAGTATTTTCGAAGAAGAATATGGAATTCCAAGTTGCTTATTGGCTTTTGTCCCTTGATTAAAATGGTTTCGTTTTCATTATAATATCTTCATATTCTTTGAATAATTGATTATGCATTGATTTAAATTATCTTTAGTCTGTTTTATCAATACATGGTTAATTGCTATCATTTATGTATTAATTTTTTCAATTTTTAAGAGTCTATTATCCCAAAAATTCCTTTTCGGCCTTATGATGAAATTATTATACTGAAACTATATGGGATACAATTTACTCTTTGGCTTTTTTCCTTTTGTAGATTGTGCAATGTTAATATTGTTTCTCATATAATTTCTGAATATGAAACTTTATTTGTATTGTACTAGCTTTAAACTTTTCTGCATATAATTTTTCATGTTATGTTTTCATTTATATGGTTCATTATATTTTGGTTCCTTTAATATTTGTGGTTAGTCATCTATTGATACATTTTGAGTTTACGTCTAATGCTGGATAGTTGATAATACCACTTGCTGAGGTTTAGAGTTTATTTCACTTTTAGCTATTGGACATTTTAAAGTCACATGAGATAAAATTTATTTGTCTTTCTATCATCACAAATCTGTTTTGAAACTTAAAAGACTTCCTTAACTTGTTTCAGGAAGTATCGTTCTTTCTTTTGTCATAGATTTATACTTGACACGAGTTAAGTGGAGCTTATACAAACACATAAAGATGAATATAGCTTAGTACTATTGATCAATGTTAGGCTAATTAGTTTATATCTTGTTTGATTTGTTGATTTGTGAATGGATAAAGGTTACAATATTCAAACATAAATGCTTTGTCCATTATCGTTATATCAATTATAATCTTATTCATTCATTGTTTATTATCTTGTCATTTATAGTATAAAATTATTTATTTATTTTATTTTTCACCTTGTTTTGATCCATTAGTTGAAGACAACCATTTTCACAAGGCTTTACTTAAACCTTTTAATTGTATATATCTTTTGTATATAATACTACTATTATTTAAGAAATTGTATTAATGTATTGTTTGATATAAATGTACATATATTTATTTCACATCTTTTAGTTATTTTAAAATCCTAGTTGGCTAACAGAGCCATAAAACCCGTCAGGGTAGATTAGTCCAAACGGCTTGGGTTAAATAGACAACCCCAGACCAGATCTTCCCTTCTCGTTGACGGTGTGTCAAAAATGTCCATCAAAACATTGTTGTTTCAATAATAAATGCAAAACTTCGTGCTTCGAGAGGTTGGACGCATAGGTGGAGGCGTTTGTGCTTTACATTTTTCTTGCGAAAAATTCAAAAGTTCATAACTTTGTGCTGAGAAGTTAGATTTGTGCAAGAGTACAGTCAATGGAAATTTCTCTACGAGAAGAGTGATGTGATCGTGAACTCAGTTTTGAGTTGAAAACCTTGTCTTGTATCTACAAAAAAATTCTCAAGATGCGATACGGGCCATGGAAATCTATCAACGAGAAGATTGTGATCTTGAACTCAGTTTTCAGTTGAAAACCTTGTATGGTATCTACAAAACAATTCTCAAGATGCGATACGGGAAAGAAGGCAAAGAGGAAAGGATGTGTCGCGACAGAAAAAATAAATCTAGAGGTTGCGATATATCGTGTGAAAAACAACTTCACACTATATGTCATCAAAGAGAAAATTTTCAACATTTTGATACACCTCGATGTAGGATAGAAAATCTTCAAGAGAGCAACATACCACAGATGAAAAATGTTTCTATTGCAATAAGAAAGATTTGTGAAGTGAACTATGGGAACAAGGAAATATTTTGCATGGTTCAATGCTAGAGGAAAGGAATTTTCCTCGATAAATGTGAATCAAAGGGGTGGCCATAGAAGAATCACACATATGCCATGTGGAATAGCTTACATGCCACCATACAGATGCTGACATGGAAAGAGAAATAAAGCTGTTGGAAAACTTCATAAAGTCATAACCTTGTGCTTGGACCTCAAAATCRCCTAAGAGTATCTTAAGGCTACTTAGGGGTTTGGTATGATGCAAAGTACATTGCACCCACAAAAATTGTGGTGTGATACATTGCACCACACAAACCTTTATCCTCGATCCACGTGCCAAACTTGCACCCTCAACCTACAAATGAAGTTTATTTTCTCTGTATTTGTGTATTTAAGTTTCATATAGCAACCTTTAAACTCTATGTATTTTTGGGAGACCATAATAGGTTAACTTGTTAATAGTTTAACTAGTGTATAGTAAATTATTATTTATGTTTATTTCACTATTAGTGATTAAGGTTTCTAACAAAGGGTCAACCTATCGATTCTTTTCTATAAATTTGTATTTGTCTTTACTTTTTGAGACAATCATGGTTTAATTCGTGGAGAGAAAATGACAGTCTATTTCAAATTTTGAATAAAGTTGCAAATTACTGTCTATTTCAATTATTGAATAGAGTTATTTATAGAATGGAAATTGTAAAAACTCATTAATACATTTCTCTAAATCATTCAAGTTTCTGGAAGATGCGAAAACAAAATTTTGGATTGACGAGGTCCAACCCAAATAAAAATACAAAATATCATTTCTTCCATAATTTTCAAAACTAAAACTTGTCATAGTCAAATAGTTATGTGCCCCCTTTAAAAGGACATTTTTTCCTTTATGTTTTGCAGAAATAGAAATTTTGAGCAACTGCAAGATGTGCCGCTAAGGAAAAATTTGTGCAAAGTTATTATGTTTCATCGTGACATTCCTTAGTTGTTATGTTGCATTATAGAATTCATCTTCATTGACTCATGCTGTATTACTTTGTGCCTCAATGGTTGTGTTACATTGCAATGCTCATTAAGGATTATGTCTCATTTTGACATTCCTCAAGGGTTATGCTAGATTGCAACATTCATCAATGGTTATGTTGCATTGTGACATTCCTCTTTGTTGACTTATATTGAATTTCTATGTTCCTCAATGGTTATGTTGGATTGTGATATTAATCAAGGGTTATGTCACATTGCAATGTTCATCTTGGTTGACTTATGTTGCATTACATTGTTCATCAATGGTTATGTCACATTACGACACTCATCAAAGGTTATGTAAACAAAACTGAACCAAAATTAACCACATACTATACTCAATGATTGTTAGCAACCGTAAATAAAATTCAAGCACACACTATAGTCAACCATTGTTAACCAAAGTTTACCAAAGTCAACCTAGAATCAACCTTAGTTAACCATTATGATCTATACTCCACCAAATTTAACCATCATACTCGATCATAACCACTTTTAGTCATCAATAGTTAATCTTTGACACACTCAAACATGTTAAACCATAGTCAAACACTATCAACCATAATCATTTATAGTCAATCACAATCAACCAAGGATAACCATACTCAATCTACAATCAACCATACTTAATTGTTAATAACCTTAATGTACCAAAGTTAACTATTATCAACAATAATTAGCCATAGTCAAACAAGATCAATAATAGTCAACCATACTTAAAAATGATCAACCTTATCAACATGGTCCACTATAGTCAACCATATCCAACCACCTTCAACCATAGTTGATGCAAGAGCATGGCCAACAGATCGCAAGCGTGTGTGGATGTGGAAGACAGCTGGACAAGCGCCAACACATTTCATGTTTAAATTGTTTTGAAGTGGAATGCACCAGCAACTTAAATAAGATAATTAAGAAATGAGTACTTACTGATTGTAATCAGACCTTGAGTGTTCCGCTCTCGTCCGAAGTAGATAGAGGCATTTATGCTAAGATAATATAGGTAAGTAGAATTTAATTCTAGATTAGACAATTTTAAAAGCCGGAGGGAAAACGGATATAGACACCCTCATTGTATCATTTTCTATTAGGAAGGAGGAAGGAACAGAAGCAAGAGAATAGAGCATAGAAGAGAAGGGAGCAGAGAGTTGTGTAAAAACACCCATGTACAGAGGTTTGAATTAATAGAGAAAGCTTTGATTCAAATTCATGGCGTCGTGTTTGTTCTCTGTGTATGTATATTGAACGTTGTGCTCATGAATGCTTTACTCTTTCTGTCATGCAATTTCTTTTATGCTATGTATGAATGATTTCTTATTGAATGTTTGAAATCTGAGAAGAAGAGTAAGGAATGAGTTTCAATTGTTTCTTTGTCTGAGTGAGTAAAATTCCTGCAAGGAGTGTAGTGGAGTTTGTCCACAAGGAGTGCGTCGACAAGAATTCAGGGTTGTGTCTCTGAAGGCTCAGATAGTTTTGCAATTGTTCTCATTTCCTATGAAGTGCAGTTAGACACCAGAGCCGTGTAAAGTGTGCGCAGGCTGAAGGGTAAATTTCAGGGGTTGAAACCTGAGAAGTTATTAGAGGACTGTTATTGCAAGAAGTGCGTGGAGTCGAGAAGAGTTCAACACTCGAAGTGTTTGAAAGTTTGCCACAAGTAGTGCGTGCAGAGATTATTTTTAAAAGACTCAGAGTTGTGGAATAGCTCAAGAAAAGGTTAGAGCCTTTGAAACTGTTGAAGGGCAGCACAGGAAGTTTGAGCATTGAAGTATTGAGAAGGCGCCGTAAGTTTGTGCCGCAGGTGGACAAGTTTCGTGAAAGAATACTTGGCTCATTTCTCTGGAGTCATCAAGGAGACATCGGACGGTCGGAATTATTCGTGGAGAATTCGCGAAGTCCCTCGATTCGTTAGATCTCACAGAGTAGTAGGGGAGTTACAGAGGTCATTTTAGGAGTTCAAACTCATGAGAAGCAGAACCGTCGATCCAAGCTAGCCAAGGACCGTTGGATCACTCGCGAAATCACCTATCGGGATTTTGTGAGTTGAAGGGTCGAAGACTTGGTATCAAAGTTTGCGAAATCGCGAAGCGCGAAGCTGGGAAGGGTCGATAGGATGGTGTGGGACCATAAGAGTTAACAAGGTGGATAGGTGGCAAACTTGTCGACGTGGAAGTCAATTTCATTGACCACTTCGGAGTTTCGTGAGTTGAAGTCTCGAAAGCCTTGCATTAGGACTCGCGAACTCGCGAAGTGCGAAGTCCCGAAACGGTGAGAAGTCTAGTTGGGGGGCCAACGCCAAGAAATGTGTCAGAGTCTGACATCTCAGGATTTCGGGGAATAGAGTATCAGGATTTTGGGGTTGGTGGAGCAGAGTTGGATAACATCGCAACTCGTGAACTTGCGAAAGCCAAAAAGACGGAGTTGATATCTGAGTTTCGAGATTCGGGGGTCTGAGCGACAAGACACTCAACCACAGGATTCGCGAAATTGCGAAGTCCGATCTCCCGAAGTGCGAAGGAAGAATCCCACAAGGTTTTTTTGTGGGTGCAGATTTCTCGAAAGGGAAATAGAAGAGCGATTGACGAGAGATCTTCGGGCCAAGGAGAGAAGAACGATTCTATGTATGTGGACTTTTCGACCTGTAGGTTGGGGAGGGCTGCGTCAGGTCTGGTATCAGAGCACAAAAAGGTTCCTTTTCTTTCTGTAGCATGGAAAAGGAAGATTCACCATGCCACCAAGGAGAAGAGATAGACAATCACCCGATTTGGAAGAGGAGAGGGAAATGCCAAGAAGAAGGGGTAGGTAGATGCAAAATCTAGAGATGGAAAGAGAGATGCGTGATTTACGCGCCAGACTTGAGGACATGGAGACAACACAGAGGTGCACAGTCGGTGCTGGGGATCTCAGTGAGTCCAAAAATGAAGATGAAGCTGGACATGGAGAAGATGAAGTCACAGCGGAAGATGCAGCAAATGAATGCTTTCTTAAAGCCATTGCAAGAATGGGCGCAAGGGCGAAGATGGACATTCCAGTTTATGAGGGAAATCTGGATGTAGAAGAGCTTCTAGACTGGATTAGGGCTCTAGACACATACTTTGACTATGAAGATGTTGAAGAGGACAAGAAGTTCAAGCATGCTGTCATGAGATTAAAAGGACATGCAGCGTTGTGGTGGGATGAACTACAAGCTGACAAGCGTTGCCAAGGCAAGCATAAAATTAAGAGCTGGGACAGGATGATTGAAAAAATGAAAGTGAAATTCATTCCCAGAGATTATCAAATCACTTTGTTCAGGAGGATGCAAAACCTGAGACAGAAGTTGATGACGGTGAAGGAGTATACTGAAGAGTTCTACAGGTTGAACATCAGGGCAGGTCATCGTGAAAGAAATGATGAAAAAGTAGCCAGGTATATGAATGGCCTGAGATATGAGATTCAGGATGAGATAAGTATGTTGACCATCCAAATGGTGGAAGATGCTTATCAGATGGCTCTGAAAGCTGAAGAGAAACTGAGATGAAAGCAGGGTCAAAGAGGGCATGGAAGAAGTCAGCCTAGGGGCAAGTTAATTGTCCAGGAAAGAAATTAGAAGCCTAAGGAGGAGTGGAAGAAACCTCTGACTCGAACAGAGAGAGGTGGAAGCTCACAGCAAGGCCAATACGCTGAACAACGAGGGAAATATACTGATCCGAGAGGAGAGTATGCTGATAATAATATGTTTCCTCATACCAGAGGTAGAGGAAGAGGAAGAGGTGGAGTAATAAAGTGCTTCACATGCGGAAAGGCTGGACACAAATCTTATGAATGTCTAGATAAGAAGAAAGAGGAAGGAGAATATCACATTACCGAAGCACAGAGGTGGAATGTTGAGACAGAAGATGTTGAAGGCGGAAGATCGCTGATGATGAGAAAAGCTCTTTTGACACCAGAGAAGGAGGTGGAGAGTTCAGTCCAAAGAAACAAACTTTTTCGGACTGCTTGCAAGACCAAAGACAGGGTATGCAAAGTCATTATGGACAGTGGAAGCACAGATAATCTCATTTCAACAGAGATGGTAGAAAAGTTGGAGCTGGAGATGATTGAACATCCAAGCCCATATAGAGTTTCGTGGTTACAAAAAGGACATCAGGTAAATGTCACTAAACAGTGTTTAGTTGAATTTAAGATAGGGGGATATATTGATAAGATCTTGTGTGATGTTATTCCTATGGATGTTTGTCATCTATTGTTGGGTAGACCATTGCAATATGATAGGAATGTGATTCATGATAGGAGGATGAACACATACACCCTAGAGAAGAATGGGAGAACTCACATGTTGCTTCCAATCAAAGATAAGGAGGTGAAACTTGAAGTAAGTAACACTGTACTTCTCATGAGTGGGAAGGAACTTCTTACAGAGGTTAAGAAGAAGGAGGAACTGCAATTCATTGTGGTCAGGAAGCCAAGGATTGTTTTAATCAGCACAAGGGTAGATGATTTACCAGAAGAGGTTCAGGAACTGCTGGAAGAGTTCATTGACATAGTAGTGGATGAACTACCTCGTTCATTGCCACCGATCAAAAGCGTGAGTCATCACATTGACCTCATACTGGGAGCTAGTTTTCCAAAGAAAGCCGTGTACAGATTGACGCCGCAGGAGAAAGAAGAGGTCAAAAGACAAGTCCAAGATTTGATGGACAAATGGTTGGTCAGAGAAAGCTTGAGTCCATGTGTTGTTCCGACAGTACTCAGTCCGAAGAAAGATGGAGGCTGGAGGATGTGTACTGACTCGAGGGAGATCAACAAGATAACTATCAAGTACAGATTTCCATTGCCAAGGATGGATGATCTGATGGATTGCTTGAGTGGGGCAAATTTTTTTTCGAAGATTGATTTGAAAAGTGGATATCACCAGATTCGTATGAGAGAAGGTGATGAATGGAAGACAACATTCAAGACTAACGAAGGGCTTGTTATGTCGTTTGGCTAAACAAATGCACCGAGTAATTTTATGAGATTGATGAATGAAGTCCTGAAGGATTTCATCGGAAAGTTTGTTATCGTATATCTTGATGATATATTGATTTTCAATAGGACAGAGGCTGAACACTTGAAACATTTGGCTACAGTGATGAAGAGGCTACAGCAGGAAAAGCTGTTGATAAACATGAAGAAGTCCTCATTCATGAAGACAGAGCTCATTTATTTGACGTTTGTCATTTCTGCAGATAAGTTGAGGATGGATCCAGATAAGGTGGAGGTAATCAAGAATTGGCCATCACCGAAGAATATCTTTGAGGTGAGAAGTTTTCACAGATTGGCTAGTTCCTACCGAAAATTCATCAGGAATTTCAGTGGAATTAGTGCAGCGATGATGGATATAGTGAAGAAGAGACACAAGTCTTTTCACTGGACAAAAGAGGCTGAAAAGAGTTTCAATTTGTTGAAAAGGAAGATCACGAAACAACCAATTTTGGTGTTTCCTGATTTCCAGAAGACATTTCAAGTGAAATGCAATGCAAGTGGATTTGCGATAGGGGCAGTCTTCAGTCAAGAAGATAGGCCGATAGCATACTTCAGTGAGAAGCTGAATGAAGCAAAAGTGAAATATTCCACATATGACAAGGAGTTCTATGCTATTATTTAGGCATTGAAGAAATGGAGACACTACTTGATTCCCAAGAAGTTTGTCTTATACGGTGATAATCATGCATTGCAATTTGTGACTCAACAAGAAAAGTTGAATCAGAGACATGTTAAATGGGTTGAGTATATGCAAAATTTCACTTTTGTGATTAAACATATTTCTGGTACTGATAACAAAGTTGATGATGCTTTGAGCAGGAAGTGTTTGCTATTGCAGGAGTTCAGAGTCAAAACGTTGGGTTTTGATGACCTCAGAAACATGTACGCAGATGATCCAGATTTTAAGGAGGCATATGAAGCAGCTGAGAATCCAGTTCTCAGAGATAAAAGCCAATGGGCAGAATACATGATCCAGGAAGGGTTGTTGTTTAAGGACAATCAACTTTGTATTCCAAAATGCTCCATGAGGGAGAATTTGTTGAAGGAGAAAGACAGTGGAGGATTGGCTGGACACTTCAGTCATGACAAGACATTCACAAAGATGAATGAGTCATATTTTTGGCCAGGCATGCGAGCAAAAATTAAGAGATTTGTGGACAGATGCAAAATTTGTCAGCATTCGAAAGGAAAGAGGCAGAATGTAGGATTTTATCAACCATTTCCCATACCTGAGAAGCCGTGGGATGCAATCAACATGGATTTCATATTAGGGTTGCTGATAACACAAAGAGGGTTTGACTCAATCTTTGTGGTAGTGGACAAATTTTCCAAAATGGCACATTTCATTCCATGTCAGAAAACCAGCGACACAACTCACATTGCAAACCTGTTTTTCAAAGAAGTCATTCGACTTCACAGCTTACCAAGGAGCATAGTTTCGGATAGAGATACGAAGTTCGTAGGATACTTCTAGAGAACCTTATGGAAGAAGATGGGAACTAACTTGTCCTTTAGTTCAACTTATCATCCTCAGATGGATGGACAAACAGAAGCAATGAACAGGAGTCTGGGAGACTTACCGAGGAGCTTGGTAACATAACACCACAACCAGTGGGACAACATATTACCACATGCAGAGTTTTCTTATAATGACTCAGTAAACAGAAGCACAGGACAGAGTCCATTTCAGATTGTTTATGGCATGCAACCGAGAGGGATTTCCGAGTTGAGGGATTCATAACTGAATGGAACCAGGAGTGCTAGTGTAGAAGATTTCACAGAGGTGATGAAGGAACTTCATAGCTAGGTGAAGGAGCGATTGTAGAACTCAAACTAGGAGTATAAGCGCAGAGCAGATCAACACAGGAGACAACTTCAATTTGAGGTTGGTGATTTGATTTTGGCACATCTGAGAAAGGAAAGGTTCCCGAAGGGAACATATAATAAATTGAAGATGAATAAAATCGGACCATGTAGGGTCTTGAGGAAATTCGAGGCAAATGCTTATGAGATTGAATTACCCGATGGGATCGAAATTTCTCCGATATTCAATATCTCAGATTTGTACCCATATAAGGTTGAGGAAACAAAAGTAGGTGATGAACAACCAGAGGTTCAGTGGCGAAAACAGATGCCAGTTGAAGAAAAGCCACAGATGGAGCGCATATTGGATAAAAGAATTGGTAAGAAGACCAGAAGAAAAGAATACTTTGAGTATTTGGTCAAGTGGAAAGGCCATCCAGTTGAATATGCCAGCTGGGAGAATGAAGCAGAGATCTAGAAGCATGGACACACCGTACATGAGCTCATGGACAGGAGCCCATGAATTTTTTCAAGCGAGGGAGTATATGATGCAGGAGCATCGCCAGCAGGTCCCAATTGCGCGTGGATGTGGAAGACAGTTGAACAAGCGCCAGCGCGTTTCATGTTTAAATTGTTTTGAAGTGGAATGCGCCATAAACTTAAATAAGATAATTAAGAAAGGCATACTTACTGATTGTAATCAGACCTTGAGCGTCCCGCTCTCGTCTGAAGTAGATAGAGGCATTTATACTAAGATAATATAGGTAGGTAGAATTTAATTCTAGATTAGTCAGTTTTAAGAGCCAGAGGGAAAATGGATATAGACACCCTCATTGTATCATTTTGTATTAGGAAGGAGGAAGGAACATAAGCAAGAGCATAGAGCATAGAAGAGAAGGGAGTAGAGAGCTATGTAAAAACACCCATATACATAGGTTTGAATTAATAGAGAAAGCTTTGATTCAAATTCATGGCGTCATGTTTGTTCTCTGTGTATGTATATTGAACGTTGTGCTCATGAATGCTTTACTCTTTCTGTCATGCAATTGCTTTTATGCTATGTATGAATGATTTCTTGTTGAATGTTTGAAATCTGAGAAGAAGAGTAAGGAATGAGTTTCAATTGTTTCTCTGTCTGAGTGAGTAAAATTCCTGCAAGGAGTGTAGTGGAGTTTGTCTGCAAGGAGTGCATTGACAAGAATTCAAGGTTGTGTCTCTGAAGGCTCAGATAGTTTTGATTTTGTTCTCATTTCCTCTGAAGTGTAGTTAGACACTAGAGCTGTGCAAAGTGTGCGCAGGCTGAAGGGGAAATTTCAGGGGTTGAAACCTGAGAAGTTCTTGGAGGACTGCTATTGCAATAAGTGTGCGAAGTCGAGAAGAGTTCAACACTCGAAGTGTTTGAAAGTATGCCACAAGGAGTGCATGCAAGGATTATTTTTAAAAGACTTAGAGTTTTGGAATAGCTCATGAAAAGGTTAGAGCCTTTGAAACTGTTGAAGGGCAGCACAGGAAGTTTGAGCATTGAAGTATTGAGAAGGCGTCGTAAGTTTGTGCTGCAGGTGGACAAGTTTCGCGAAGGAATACTTGGCTCATTTCGCTGGAGTCGTCAATGAGACATCGGACGGTTGGAATTCTCCGTGGAGAATTAGCGAAGTCCCGTGAGTCGTTAGATCTCACAGAGTAGCAGGGGAGTTACGGAGGTTATTTTAGGAGTTCAATCTCAGGAGAAGCAGAACCGTCGATCCAAGATAGCCAGGGACCGTTGGATCACTCGCGAAATCGCCTATCGGGATTTCGTGAGTTGAAGGGTTGAAGACTTGGTATCAAAGTTCACGAAATCACGAAGCGCGAAGCCACGAAGGGTCGATAGGATGGTGTGGGACCATAAGAGTTAACAAGGTGGACAGGTGGTGAACTTGTCAACGTGGAAGTAAATTTCATTGACCACTTCAGAGTTTCGTGAGTTGAAGTCCTGAAAGCCTTACATCAGGACTCGTGAACTTGCGAAGTGCGAAGTCCCGAAATGGCGAGAAGTCTAGTTGTGGGGCCAGCGTCAAGAAATGTGTCGGAGTATGACATCTCAGGATTTTGGGGAATAGAGTATCAGGGTTTTGGGGTTTGTGGAGTAGAGTTGGATAACATCGAAACTCACGAACTCGCGAAATCCGAAAAGCCGGAGTTGATATCGGAGTTTCAGAGTTTCGAGATTCGACGGTCTGAGCGACAAGACACTCGACCATAGGATTTGTGAAATCGCGAAGTCCGATCTCCCGAAGTGCGAAGGAGGAATCCCACGAGGTTTTGCTATGGGTGCAGATTTCCCGAAAGGGAAATAGAAGAGCGATTGATGAGAGCTCTTTGGGCCAAGGAGAGAAGAATGATCCTGTGTACGTGGACTTTCCAACCTGCGGGTTGGGGAGGGCTACGTCAATAGTCAATCATTGTTAACCAAAGTCAACCTACAATAAACCATAGTTAACCATTATGATCTTTACTTGACCAAATTCAACCATCATACTCAACCATAGTCACTTTCAGTTAACAACAGTTAATCTTTGATACACTAAAAAAAAATTAACCATGGCCAAACACTATCACGCATAATAAATTATAATTAACCACAATTAATCTAAGATAACCATACTCAATCTACAATCAACCATGTTGAACCATTAAGAACTGTAATGAACCTAAGTTAATTATTGTCAACAACAATCAACCATCGTTAGCACTATCCAGAAGGTCTACTATAGTCAACCATCATCACCCATAGTCAAACATCGTCAAATATAGTCAACCATTGTTACACAAAGTTGACCAAAGTCAACCTACAATCAACCATAGCTAATCATTATGATCTCTACTCAACCAAATTCAACCATCATACTCAACCATAGTCACTTTTAGTTAACAATAATTAATCTTTAACACACTTAAACATGTTTAACCAACCTTGACATTTCTATGACAGCATCTAATACAGGGGAGATGAAAAGTTATGGATGTGAGAAGTACCAATAAATGGTTGTAAGCCCAACAAAAGATAAATTATCCTAAGCATTCTTCATTTTTTTCTTCTTTCAAGTTCTTTAAATATGCACATACAAGTCCGATGACATTACTTATTTTATTTTGTATTTAAAACAATAAATTTTGAAGGTTTGGTCATCATTCACACACTTGGAAATTTGGTTTATGTGCCTACACTTGATTTTGGAAGGATGCACACTTCCTTTGTCACATGAGAGGAAACTTCCAAGTGATGTGACATGCCGCACAAAAGGAAATGCATGAAAGAAAATGCATGAAAGGAAATGATGTGGACACCTATGCATTGCACGTGTAACTCCTTCTCAACACCTTGGCGAGTTATATACAAACATTCCCATGGGAGCTTAAGCTGCAACATTAAAAAATTGGTAGATTGACCATCGATAGATGTGGGAGAAGATGCATAATCCAAAAAATCCTATCAAGAACCTATTTTCTAGTGATGTAACCGCTCAAATACATTGAAATCAAGAGCTCCTTTATACACAATAATATTTCAAATCCAAATTGAAGAAGTGCACTCACTCAACTTGTTGGATCATAAATATTTATAATGTTCATGGTTCCTCTTGAACTCTTTGCAAGTTTTCCAAATGGGATAAGTATGGTTGTCCAAAAATTCCATGGATCTTGGTGGTTGTTGGATGAATAAGTGGCCATGCTTTCAATTTAAAAGGTTTTGGTTTCCTCTTGTTATTAAAACCACTTTACACAATACCATTTTAGAAATTTTGCGTTTCTCACAATGAAGGAATGCTTGAGAAAGTTAAATGTGTCACAAATAAACAAACTTTTTCGTGATGCCATATGTCACAAAAAATTAAAGCTTGGATCAATGTAATGTCACAACTAGAAGCATTTTCAGTATGCTACACATTAGGCCACAATGAAGAAAAGTTTGAGAAAGTGCGTTGTGTCATGCATAAATAAACTTTGACCCGATGTGATATGTCTTGAAAAAGGAAAGTTTGGGAAGATAAGATATGTTATAAGGAAAGCTTTGGGAAAGTGCAACATGTCATGCAAAAAAAACCTTTTTTGCGTTGTGATATGTCACGACAAAGGAAAGTTTCGAGAAATGTGATATGTCATTTCCAAAGGAATTTTAGGTGCAATATGCACTTATTCACAATGAAGGAAAGGTTGATGATGCAATATGTTGCACAAAAGAAACTTTTATGTGTTGCAATATGTCATGACCTAACAAAGTTTTCAACCATGTGAAATATTGTGGATGTGATATGTCACACCAAAGGAAATTTTGAACATGTGATGTGTCGCATGAAATGAAATTTTTTAGCGATACAATATGTCACATGAAATGAAACTTATACATGATGTGATAAGTCACATCCTAACAAATATTTCAGTCATGAGAAATGTCGCAACCAACAAAAATTTATTTTCATGCGAAGTAGCATAAGCCAAAATATATTTTAGGAAATTTGCATAAAAGACAAAAAAATTTAAGTGATAAACATAAGGCAAACAATTAACACCAAATCTTCTTCAAAATGCGCTACACATTGTTTCGCACTTAAACTCAAAGTTTACTTGGTTGCAACACAATGTTTTGCACTCAAAATTAATTTGATCTCAACATATCACATCACACCTTATCTATGCGACACATCACACTTCACACTTCCTCAAATATTAGGATTCATTGCAACAAAGAGAACATTTCCAAAATTTCCTTCATATGATCAAAATGTTCTTAGTTTACTCAAGCAATTTCATTTTAAAAATGTTATTAGTTTACTCATCTAATTTCATAAAATAAAACAATTCGACATTTTGATCTTATAACGACATACTTTTGGCACCTTTGGGAGAAAATGCTAGTTACATCGTAAGAGAAATCAATGTGTGGATGTGACATCGATCATGTGGGGGAAGTATTTATTATTAATTTTGACACACTAAAAAAAAATTAACCATAGTTAAACACTATCATGCATAATAAATTATAATTAACCATAATCAACCTAAGATAACCATACTAAATCTACAATCAACCATGTTGAAGCATTAAGAATTGTAATTAACATAAGTTAATTATTGTCAAAATAGTCAACCATCGTTAGCCCTATCTAGAAGGTGTACTATAGTCAACCATCATCACCCATAGTCAAACATGGTCTACTATAGTCAACCATTGTTACCCAAATTTGACCAAAGTCAACCTACAATCAACCATAGTTGACCGTTATGATCTCTACTCAACCAAATTCAACCATCATACTCAACCATAGTCACTTTTAGTTAAAAATAATTAATCTTCAACACACTTAAACATGTTTAACCAACCATGACATTTCTATGATAGCATCTGATACAGGGGAGATGAAAATTTATGGATGTGAGAAGTGGCATTAAATCGTTGTAAGACCAATGTATGTAAGATAAGTTATCCCAAACATTCTTCCTTTTTTTCTTATTTCAAGTCCTTCAAATATGCACATACAAGTACAATGACATTATTGATTTTATTTTATATTTAAAACAATAAATTTTGAAATTTTGGTCCTCATTCACACACTTGGAACTTTGGTTCATGTGCCTACACTTGATTTTGGAAGGATGCACACTTCCTTTGTTACACGAGAGGAAACTTCCAAGTGATGCGATATGCCGCACGAAAGGAAATGCATGAAAGGAACTAATGTGGAAACCTATGCATTGCACATGTAACTCCTTCTCAACACCTTGGAAAGTTATATAGAAACCTCCCCATGGGATCTTAATATCCAAAAAAACAAATTGGTAGATTGACCATCGATATATGTAGTAGAAGATGCAAAATCCAAAAAATCCTATGAAGAACCTATTTTCTAGTGATGCAACCGCTCAAATACATTGAAATCAAGAGCTCCTTTACATTCTATAATATTACAAATCCAAATTGAAGAAGTGCACTCACTCAACTTCTTGGATCATAAATATTTATATTGTTCATGGTTCCTCTTGAAATCTTTGCAAGTTTTCCAAATGCGATAAGTATGGTAGTCCAAAACTTCCATGGATCTTGGTGGTTGTTGGATGAAGAAGTGGCCATGCTTTTAGTTTAAAAGGTTTTGGTTTCCTCTTGTTATTAAAACCACTTTACACAATACCATTTTAGAAATTTTACATTTCTCACAATGAAGGAATGCTTGAGAAAGTGCAATGTGTCACATAGAAACAAACTTTTTCGTGATGTCAAATGTCACAAAAAAGTAATGTTCGGATTGATGTAATGTCATAGTTAGAAACATTTTCGGTGCGCTACACATTGTGCCGCAATGAAGGAAAGTTTGAGAAAGTGCGTTGTGTCATGTAGAAAGAAACTTTGATCCGATACGATATGTCCTGAAAAAGGAATATTTGGGAAGATGAGATATGTTAGAAGGAAAGTTTTGGGAAAGTGTGTCACACATAAACAACATTTTTTGCGACGTGATCTGTCATGAAAAAGAAAAGTTTTGTGCAATGTGATATGTCATTTCCAAAGGTATTTTAGGTGCAATATGCACTGTGTCGCAATGAAGGAAAGGTTGATGATGCAATATTTTGCACGAAAAGAAACTTTTATACGTTGCAATATGTCATGACCTGACAAAGTTTGCAACCATGTGGAATATCATGGAAGTGATGTGTCACACCAAAGGAAATTTTGAAAATGTTATATGTCACTTGAAATGAAACTTTTTAGCGATGCCATATGTCACACGAAATGAAACTTATACACGATATGATAAGTCACATCCTAAAAAATATTTCATCCATGAGAAATGTCGCAACCAACTAAAGTTTATTTTCGTGCGAAGTAGCATAAGACAAAAGATATTTTTGAAAATTTGCACTAAATACAAATTTTTTAAGTGATAAACAGAAGACAAATAATTAACACCAAATCTTCTTCAAAATGAGCTACACCTTTTTTTCACACTCAAACTCAAAGTTGATTTGGTTACAACACAATGTTTCTCACTCAAAATTAGTTTGATCTCAACATATCACATCACACCTTATCTCTGAGACACATCACACTTCACAATTCCTAAAACATTAGGATTCATTACAACAAACAGAACATTTCCAAAATTTCCTTCATATGATCAAAATGTTCTTAGTTTACTCAACCAGTTTCATTTTTAAAATGTTCTTAGTTTACTCAACCAGTTTCATTTTTTAAATGTTCTTAGTTTACTCAACCAATTTCATAAAATAAAACAATTCGACATTTTCACCTTATAACGACATACTTTTTGCACCATTGGGAGAAATTGCTAGTTACATCGTAAGAGAAATTGATATGTGGATGTGACATCTGATCATGTGGGGGGAAGTATTTATTATTCATTTTGTCAGCGCTTCCCTTCACAAAATCCTTGGACGACACCTTCAACATGGCAACTTCGAAAACAACACAATTTTCTACTTTGACATTTTTTTTCAAAATGGAGGATCGACGATGACGAATCGATTTCTATTTGTCCACCTAGAGAGGGATCAAACTCTTTCGCACAACAGATCATACAAAATTTTATTGGTGGTTAGAAAGAGATACATTTCTTATGATTTCAATAGCATTTGCAACATGCCTCTTAGTCTTGTTCCCCTTTATCATAGGCATTGGCTAAACGTTCTACCTTTTGGGTTTTCTAGCAGGAATTGGCCGGAACCCGACGCTGTAAATTTGGACAAAATATCTATTTTATGTTGTTTAAATTTCCTTTTTAAATGCATAAATGCATTCAGTGTGTCGAAAAACCCCCAGGGCACTCGGATTATACAAACTTAGCCACTCAAATATGCAGATCCAACCATTGATTACCAGATTTCGGGAAAAATCAAATGAAAAAAGTGGCCAGAAAACCCCCAAAAGGTAGAACATTTAGACTACTGCTTTATCATATGCTCATGATGCATTGCCAGTTCCATATTGTCTAGGTATTTGTAATTACTAGTTAATATATAGATTGTCTAGGTATTTGTAATTAATATTTAATGTATAACACCTATTGATCCTCATTCGTCATGTTGTGTAGGTCGGGTTTGTATCCTCTCATTCATCTTATTGTGCAAGTCAGATTTGAATAACAAAAATAATTTTCTATGGAATAAGATAATAAAAGAATAGAATCATCACTTTTTAAATTTTTTTAAAAAAAATTTCAACAAATTTATAACTAAAATTTTATAGATTTTAGTTCACCTTAAATTATTTAAACTTCATTTTAGAGCATTCAATCATTCAACTTATTTTAAATTATTTTAATTATTGAAATCTAAAAATTATTAAAAAAATTAATTTATCCACTTATTAATCATTTGATTTTCTATTAATTAAATGATATGGTATACCATGGTTCACCCCCAATTTATTAAGGACCTTTTAAATCATGAACTAATAAGTAAAAAATTACTTTTCTTATATAGCTAGTGTTTGAAAGCTTAATTGGTAGTAGCAATAATTGTTTTTCTAATGCAAATAACATCAATCAAAATGAATATTGCAAAATTATTTTTTATAAGTATAATATACCAAAAATTTATAATGTATTAATATGTTTAATTGGTAGTAGTAATATATATTTTTAAGATGCAAACAACATCCATGAAAATGGATAGTATAAAAATATTTTATATAAATATTTGGTGGGAAAGGAGTTTTATACATCAATTTAATGTATCAATTTAATATTTGGTTTAGCTATGATTTTAAAAATAAATTATTATTATTATTATATAATAAATTTAAAATATATTAGTGATTAAAATAAATTTATGAAGGTTTATCATACTTTTTATTAAAATTAAAAAAAATTAAAATGTATTATTGATAGAGGTAAATTTATCAAAATTTATCACACTTTTTATTAAAATTTGATAAATGTAATATTTTATAATATATTCATATACATAATTCGATGATGGTTTTCTATGAGTAGAAAATAGAGCATTTCATTGACAAATCAGTGGAAAATGTAACTGTTCATATAAAATTTATATTTTCTTTATTTAGAAATACATATATTTATATATAAAGTTATTTGAAACTTATGCTCCATTCCCATCTCACTGTTACAATACTAAACTCATAACTAAACATAAAATGATATATTCATCTTTATCATATTCTTCTTCTTTCACCATTTTGAAATTTCCTGTCACCAAACTCTATCAAGTTTTTTCGCTCCCTTGTTAAGGTATAATGCTCGACTTCCCATTTTGTTGAATTTTCGAGTTCCCAAATTTCATAACTAATCAAGAAAATCTAATGAAATGAAACTAATATTAATATAACTACTAGAAATAAAGGTTCTAACCTTTCCGTTAAGAATGCGTCTATATTATCGTTGTCTATGTGTAGGGAAATCACTCTAACTAGAGCTTGTGTATGTAATGAAATATAGTAGCTTTGTTTCCTCTGGTGACATATCATGATTATACAACACTTCAAACTCGGACCTTATAACTTCACACTATTCATTTGGTTCTTGATCTCAACTCTTTTCTAACATAGATAGAAATGAGAAGAATATTTAGCCCACACAACAACTAATCTACACACAAAATTTTCCACATTTTCGAATGAATACAAAGATAGAAAAATTCATGATTTTTTTTTTCCTATTTGTGATTCATTCATGCAAAATCAAGAGGATGAGGAGGGAATTTATAGATGGAGAGTGCATTGTGCATATAAAGGAATTTAACAAATTTATAGTGGATATTGCTAAAAAAGTGAGAGAAGACAAATTCTTAAAAAAGGTGAGAGGTTATGGTGGAATTGACTTTAGTAAAAACCAAGTGATGAAATGACACTCATTAATCCAATCAAGTTGGATAGATTGGATGAGTGGAATCAATGTGCATTGTTGTTAGTCATGGATGATCTCTATGATAATTTGGGGATTTATTGGACTTTTGAAAAAGGGAGTGAGGAAGTCATCTAACATTTCGATTTCAATAACTCAATCTCGACCTCATGTGGCAAAGGAAAGACAACAAAGGTTGTTGAATATAAAAATAAAATAAAATAAAATAAAATAAACATATCAAATCCATTTTCTAGATATTGTGAATATCACAAAACCAACTCATTGACTAACATGGAAACAAAATACTTCATGAAAATTGAATCCATATTTAAATATATTGATAATAATTGTAGCAAAGACATCAAATTAGATACAGTTAAATATAAGTAAATTACAGATAATAAATCCATGGTTGACATATCGTGAATATTGCCAGCTCATGGACTCATAAATGGAAGGATTCTTGAAAATTGAATTGATGTTTATATACCTTTATTACATAGTAAAGTATTTCCCCTCATGGATACTATGTTTGATGTAGACCCGGAAATCGCTCATGGCCATCCAGATCCATTGGAAAATGATGAAAGCAATTTAGTCCATTCATTCAAATCATAGGTACCAATCACAATGTGTTGGCTTGTCAGGTTGATTCATTTAGAAAATTAATGCACATGACAATATATATTTGGCCCGCGTGAAAAGGGTATAAATTCTTCATTATCTTATGTGTGCACTAGTTTATTTCTTCTTACTGTTAGTGCCCATAAGCATGCAACTTTGTAAATTATAGTTGTTAAGATCCGATCTTAACCCATCTTAGTCGGTTATTAGTTAGAGTACTATATAATTTCAATGTAATAAAGGTTGACATTAGTTAATAAGGCCTCATAAATAAATGAAAACAAGACAATGTAAGAAGACCTAATAGAAGCTTCCACTTCTAGAAGTATATTGCTCTAGAATGTTCTTTGGAAGGTAGAATTAGTATAAATAAGAGTAGGAGGTATGATGAAAGTTTTCTGGAGAATTATTGTAAAAGAGAGTTTCTCTATTGGAGGTTTCTCCCTTGAAGAGGAAAGCGAAATCAACTTCCTATCAATAAAGGTATCATTATCTGGTTGTGGTTCTCTATATTTTTATTGTTCCATGGTATTTTCCTGTACTATTTATGTTTTCCGTTTGGTATATTAGATCTGGACCTTACAAGTGGTATCATAGCTCTTTCTTGGGAAAGAACTGTGGGTAATTTTTTTTAGGGTAGAGACATATTCTGGGGTCTCAAAGCTACAGTGATATGTCGTTGAATGCATAAATCCATGGTTGGGGAAGCATACATGCAGGAACTACAAGTGGTACTTAAGCCCACATTGTTGGCCACCCTTGTAACCCATGTTGGTACCCCTTCGAGTGGTAGTGCATCAGAAAATGCTTATATACGTATTGACCTAGATATCCTGAATTCCTCCATAGATAAATCGATTGGATTCTTGACTGCTATAGTGCAACATAGAACAACACTCGGGAAGATATTCTCTAGTACCTGGGTAATCAGGTAGTATGACTAAGGGTACAGTCTAGCCTCCTTAGTTGGTACCCTCATATATTGGGCCGAGTACTACTGTTCAACCCTGCATGTATATCAGATAGCTATAGCATAAGGAAAACCCTTGTATGTAGAAACCCTAAATACCTTAACCCTTGGGAAAAAAACACAACATAAATGGAATAGATAAGATCTATTGTCATGCAACCTTACCTCCTGCATTCGATTTGAAAAATTAGTACACATTTTTCCACTGCAGTATTATTCAAATCAGAGTATAAATCCACAGGAGTAAAAACAAAATATGGGGCCTGCATGTACCATTATTTGAGACCTATCCCATTAGGTTCCTTTTTCATCCCAATCGTCGTGATACCTATCACTTTTCAACTTCCTTTTTTCTTTTCTTTGTGGACCCGCTCCCTTGCAAACATCCTTATTTTCCACCTATCCCATCAGACTCCTTATCATGTTCTGATTAATATGGTATCATTATCCATACACCTCCTCAATGCCCCCTACCACACACTCTCAGAACCTGGAAGAAATGGAAAATAAGGTCAACAACTTGTATGACAAACTAACACAACACATGGAATCCTTAGAAGAGAACCTATCACAACACATGAACACTCTCACCTAGCACCTAAATGACCTCATCCTACACATCAAAGGTAAGCAACTTGAACACCAACTAGAGGCCTTTGTTTCTTCCCATTATGAGCATACTCATATTTCCACTCCCCTTGGGGCTCCCTCAATTCTTGGAATAAGGTGCCCAGAGTTGAGATGCATAAATTTGATGGGTTAGAACCAACAGGGTGGGTTTCACAAATGGAACACTACTTCTCTCTCGATGATATTTTGGATGATGGGACAAAAATCCATGTGGGGGTTCTAGACTTGGATCAATAACAATGGAAATGGTGGAAATGACATAAGAAATGTTATCCAGGACACCCAACTTGGACCATATTCATCAAAGCAGTCTGTGCCTATTTTGATAGGGAATATCATTTTTTGGGAAAACTCACCAAGCTGAAACAAATAGGGTCAGTCACATATTTCATCACCACCTTTAAGAGGTCAACTATCAGAACTGAGGGCTTATCAAATGAGTTATATAATGAATGATTCATCACTGGCTTAAAGGATGCCGTTTGGGCTCATGTTTGCATGCACCATACTGTTACTTGGTTACATGAATGTAAATTAGAATTGGAGGATGAGACTATCCTTCATGCCACATCCCTTCATGCTGCAATCCCTAACCTCCTACATCCAGGGGATACCCCTACTCTAAACCAAACTTCGAAATTCCAAAAGGTGTCTCCAACAGAAATCGCTGAATATTAGAAGCAAGGACTTTTCTATTATTATGATGAAAAGTATTCATCGGGACATAAATTTCATAAAAACAATTGTTCCAAATTGATGAGTCCAAGGTCACCTCCACATAAGAGAACCTTTCAAGTGAGGTCAATGAATCCTAGGACTCACAACCAGATTTCCCCACCCCCGATCCTATCACATATCCCGTGGAATCAAAGGAACCCATAATATATCTCCATTCTTTTGTGAGTATTTCTTCTCCCTAGACATTAAAATTCAAGGGATACATCAAACATAGGATGGTCATGGTGTTAATTAACAGAGGTAGAGCCCATAGTTTTATTCATTGCAGGGTGGCTGAGGAGGATAATTACTTTGTTCTCCCAATTTCTAATTTTCATATCATCATAGATAATGGTGGTACGGTGAAATTTGGGGGCCACTGTGAGAATGTCAAAATCCAAATGGGCGATTATCACCTAAAAGCTCAAATGTTTTCCATAGCCATGGGTTGTTCTAACATTGTCTTGGGTGTTGAATGGATTCACATTTAGGGACCAATTAACATTGATTATTAGGATTTATATATGAGATTTACTCAATATTCTCACACCTATACCCTTCAATGCCTCCAGGTTGGTTCCCTAGAAATTATGAGTTCTCACCGAATGGAGAAACTCCTAAAGAAAGGTCACAATGGTGTGATTTCTCAACTTAATGTTATCTTGGTCACTGATCAAGCATGATGAATAGTCCATCCTGATCTAAAACTAGCCTTGGACAAGCACCATAGGGTCTTTGAGATGCCCACCAAATTACCTCCCACCTGAGGTGCACATGATCACAAAATCCCTCTCCTTCGAGGAAGTGAGACCCCAATGTATTCCCCTAAAGGTATCCATTTCCTCAAAAAAATGAAATAGAAAAAAATGTACAGGAATTACTAGAGGCATGTGTCATTCTCCCAAGTACTAGCCCATATTCCTCCCATGTTGTGATGGTCTTAAAAAAAGATGGTTCTTGGCGCATGTGTCTAGATTTTCGTGCCCTAAATAAACTCACTGATAAGGATAAGTTTCCCATTCCTTTCATTGATGATCTATTGGATGAAATCTAGGGTGCCTTCTTCTTTACCAAATTAGATATTTTTTTAGACTATCACCAGATAAGGATGACTAAAGCAGATATTCCAAAGACTTCTTTTCAGACTCATAAAGGACATTATGAATTCTTGGTAGTGCCTTTTGGACTTTGCAATGTGCCATCTACCTTCAAAAGTCTCATGAATACACTCTTGAATCCCTACCTTCAGAAGTATGTTATGGTCTTCTTTGATGACATCCTTATTTACATCCACACTTGGGATGCCCATATTCACCATGTGGAAAAAGTACTCCAACTATTATAGGACAATCAATTGTTTGTAAAAAAGGCCAAGTGTTATTTTGGGGCTAGCGATGTCAAATACTTGGGACATATTGTCGGATTTTAGGGGGTGAGAGTGGAACCCATAAATATTCAATACATACATGATTTCACGTGAGCCCCCTCCATGAAATTACTTCAGGGTTTCTTGGGGGGGTTTCCTGGGCCTCACCGGATATTACCAGACGTTTGTCCACCATTATGGAAAAATTACCAAGAACTGATGAACCTTCTTAAGATGAATGCATTCCATTCGACATCAACAATTGAACATGATTTCACCAATCTCAATCAGACCATGTGCACTACCCCAATTTTATCCACCCCTTATTTCAACAAAACGTTTTTGCAGAATTTGATGCTTCAGGAACTAGTATTGGAAAAATTCTCACACAAAACGGTAGACCTATTTCTTTCACTATCCAAGCTTTGAGTGGTCACAATTTGGGAAAGTACACCCATGGAAAAGAAATGACAACCATTCTTCATGTTTTGCACACTTAGCGACCTTACTTGTTGGGACACTGTTTTCAGATAAAAACAAATCACCATAGTCTGAAGTATTTTCTAGAATAACGATTATCCTACCTAGAAAAAAATGAGTGGATGACCAAAATTTTGGGCTACAATGATGAGATCATATATAAGAAAGGAAAATAAAGTGTCGTAGCATATGCATTGCCATGCCAATATGAGGATGACGGTTCCCTTGTTTCCTTATCCTTACTAGTTCCTAATTGGATTGAGGAAGTTTGATAAGAGTGGCTCACACACCCAACTATATTGTAGGTCATTCAATGCCTTCAGGAGGACCCTTAATCACCCCTAGTCTACACCTCTCAAGACAATATCCTCATATATAAGGAGTGATTGTTTCTGTCTCCAACTTCAACACTTAAGCCATGAATATTAAATGGGTTGCATTCATCTTCTATTTCCGGTCACTCAGGATTCCGATAGACATATGCTCGTGCTCACTGTTATTTTTTCTAGGAAGGCATGAATAAGTACATACTCACCTTTGTCACATAATGTGATATTTTCCAATGTAATAAACAAGAAACTATCCAGACTCCAGGATCTCTTTATCATTACCCATTCCAAATTCTATTTGGACATAAATATCCATGGAATTTATAGTGGGCCTTCCCAAAGTCGCAACAAATCTGTCATCATGGCTGTGGTTGATCGCCTCTCCAAGTATGCACACTTTTGTTCCTTACCACACTCTTTTACACCCAATATGGTAGCCCAACTTTTCATGGAGCATATTTTCAAACTGCATAGCATGCCAACATCCATTGTGTCTAATCTGGATCTAAAATTGACCAACACATTTTGGCAAAAATTGTTTAAATTACAGGTATAACGACCCTCTAAATACATTTAGGAATGGTTGAACAACTACAATGTTATTAAGATTAATTATGATAACATAGGGTATTTTTTTTTTGTTTAGACATAAGTAATAAATTTTTAATAGACAAAGTTTTAATTGACAGAATCAAGTAACTTATAGGTTTGCACAACTATATTCAACATCTATAAACAATAATTATTAAAATTTTAAAAACGATGTTTGTGCAACTTAAGCAATGCTTTCTCAATTTACTCTTTTAATCAACAAGACCCTTTTAATCGTATCACACCAATTCCCAAGAATCAATCTAATAATGAGGATAAAATGAAAGTGAGCATATTCTTAAACGTAAGATCTAATTACTTTACATAGGTTTGCACAACTTGCGCATGATTTAATACGTTGAACACACAAGTGTATTTATCTTCCAATACACACTAGCATAATTTAAATTATACCATTTCACTTTCTAAATCATTTACTAAACATCCTTAGGGTCACGACTTTATTATAAATCCTAAATATAAAATAATAAAGTCAAATGGCACTTATAACAATGATCAAATTTCATTATTAACATATATTAATGACAATTATTCATATATATAAGTCAAATATAACATTAATGTGAATTCATTAAAGTATAACTCATTAATAATTTAACAAAAAAATACATTGATCATTAATAAATTAAACTAAATAAATCATTGACCATTCGCTTCTTTACACACATATACCTCTATTATATGTAAAGATAAAAGTGTCAAGATAAAAGTGTCTCTTTAGACAAACTTGTTATTACTTACCCACTCCTTAACTGCGCCCAACATGTAGTCGTACCAGACTACATATATCACCTTTTTTTAATGTTACAAGTGTTGAGTATCCGGTTGTCAAGGTCATTGTGAAGCTAACAATTTTTAAGTGTTGTCATAGTTAAGTTTTCATAAACTATATATATATATATATATATATATATATATATATATATATATATATATATATAAAAAGTGTCAAAAAAATATTTTTTTATATATATAAACTGTTGTTCTACTATAAGCTGTTTTTGAGATAATGGGCGGTGGAGATTGAGCGCACCCTTTCAATATTATCCTTCAACCACTAGAGCAAAAGCCACGGAGTTTATACAAGTGTAAAGGCATTCTTCGAGTACTAAGGAACATCCCACAAAGGTTGAGCCTTGTGCACTACGTGTCAGCTCTTCCATAATTATATAAGCAAATGAGGTGTTGACATCTAGTCAAACAAGACTGCGTGGCAGCTGACTCTATGTCACAGAGGTTAGAAAGCAAATTTTGAAAAATGGGGTCGAAGTGTAAATAAAACGAAGTGTTTGGTGAAAAATGTATATGAGGGAAATGTTGTGTGCAAGGTGCATATTTTGGAAGATGGGGCAAAAGTAAATGACGGTTGGAAGGCCGAGCACCATCTAATTTTGGAAAGTATATAGCAAACATTTTTTTTTTGAAAGTATATAAGAAAGTAAAAAATTTGTTGACAGTGCAAGATTAAATTTGGAAATTTAAATGCATTTTCAATGTGGACTGGTGAAAGATAAAAATATATGATGACATTAAAAATATATGATGACATAAAATTAATAGGAGATAAGAAATATAAAAATTTTAATGTATTTGTGAACATTTGTCATACGGACTGCTGAAGGATACAAATAAAAGTCTAACATATTAAAAAATAAATGCATTTGTTATACAGAGTGTTGAAAGATAAGAGTAGAGTCGTTAGGATATAAAAATTTAGATGCATTTTTATTTGAAATCTGTCAGAAAATAGAAGTTTGTTACATACCACTGCAAATTTTGAAATATACAAAAAAAACAAAGTGTGTTACATATAAACCGGAATTTCAATGCATTTGTCATGTAGAATGGGATTGGGGCTCCCGCAAACCATTAGAGAAATATTTACAAGAAACAAAATTGTGGAAAGAAGATAGAGTGCATCAGCTGCAAAAGAAAATAAATGGAAATGTATAAGTGTTTGCCTATACATGTTTATTTAAGAAACCAGAATAACTGGGTTGAGAAACAAAGAAAGATGGGATGAGTAAAGTTACAATGAGGGTACATATGAGCGCTTTGGCTATTTGCTTGCGGCTTCCCTTTCATTGATGTCGGCGATGACTGTGGTTTCAAGGATGTTCTCCACGGCTGCTGGAATGCTGGCAACTACCTGTTGTCTTTCATTGGTGGCCTGTTTCAATTACCTTTCGACCCATTCTTCAATGTACGCTCTCATTGGGGCGACGTTGATATCATTCTAGGTCTTGATGTTGAAAAGATCATTTTCTAATTCCTGGAAGTCGATAGAAATATTAGAGAGAGCCTGATGAATTTCCTCATTCTATACTACATATTTGACTAGCTAGTCATGGACGTGAGATTGATCAAATTGAAGGATGCTGTAAAACTTTTCCAAAGAGAAGGTCTTCAACATAGAAGACTATTTATCGAACTCTTTTCTGGTTAAGGGCAAGGAGTTTGCGATTAAGAGGGGGTCTTGGAAGTTGTTTGTTTTCCTGGCTAAGTCTATATTTGACAGTTTTGTGAATAATTTATCTTTCTTCGATATGACATGTTCACATGACTGAACAATGAGACGCAGGTTGTTTACTTTTTCTTTCCAACATGCATTTAATTGGCCGATCTAGTTTTTGGATGGAAGATCTTCTTCTCTTCTTTTTGTTTTTGTCATATTGTTGACAATCTTGTCAAAAGGGATGACCATTTTTAAGAAGAATTTTTCTTCATCTTTTAATTCGGCTTGCAAAAGCTCAAGCAAGCTATGTTCCCTGGTTCTAAGGGAAGCAATGGTTTGTGATCTTTTCTAGGCATTGGTAACCAGTTCCATTCTTTTTGTGATATTGTTTTCCACATATCCTTTATAGGATGCGAGTAGGGTGGAGGGTGCTTTTACATTGGGTGCAGGGGTGCCAGGCATGGCTATTGCCAAAGGATCGATAAGCAATGGCATAGGAAAGAAAGCATCTTCCAATTCCTTGACTCGGTCCTTCAGTCTGGCATTGTGGGTCTCGATGCATTCAATGGAGTCATGAAGTTCTTCTCCGGTCGTGGTGTGAAGTTGAAAGATTTGGGACGACCGCATGTTGGCAATGTCAACCTTTGAACAAGATTTGCCTTTGATATTTTTAACATTTTTTTTTTTGAAATTTATCAATTTTTGTTCCGGCTATCAAAAACAATGCTCTGGAACACGAAGGATTCATCTTCATCAAAATTTTGGGTAACGGATATGTCCATTGGATGGCTATGGTGGACGGCATCCTCGGGTTGATCGAAGAAGGGGAACATGGCATCTAGATTAGTGTCAATTTCCATGTTCTCACTCTGAATTTTTGGGTCTTCTGCCTGCCCCACATTTTTTTTTCTCTTCTTCTCTACTGGAAGCTTGTGAGAACTATCAATTTTAGAGTGAGGAGGGTCGTTATCTCCTCCTCTGTTTGAATAATTCTAGGTTTCTTTGTTGTTGTGATGGGTCGTTCGAGCGATGCTCTGGGATGTCATACTTTTTGGAGTGGTATTTGTGGATTGAAAACTCTTGTCACTGGGGTCTTTCCCCTGTTGCGTGTATAATTTGGTGCAACTTTGCACTGTCTCTACGTTGCCGGCATCAGAGGCAGGCCCGTGACTGTCTCTGTTTTTGGGTAGGTGTTTATTTACAAAACAATCACTGAGGCCAAGTGAATGTAAATTTTGTCTAAAAATATCATAGGGGTCGAATCCTTTTATGTTTTCAAAATATCTGAGGTTGGAGATACTAAAATGTGCTACGAAATCGTCAAATTTGTTGACGTTTTTCAACACGAACTCCTCTATTTTCCAAGGCATAGGAATGAACTGTGTTTTTTTCTTCCTTTGGAACAGATGGAACCGGTAGTTGTATTGACGTGCTACTTCTACAATAAAAATTATGTTCGTAATGTGACATGGAAGGAGAGTAGGTTGTTCCGTGGAGCCAAAAGTTCTTATGACAGTGTAATTATCCAAATGTTGGACTATTCCCTTTTTTTCCAAAAATTTACTTGCCTGTTCAGATAAGCGGGGAGCATTTTCTCCTAACAACAAAAGTTTGAAAATAGACAAGAAGCCATTAAAAAACTCATAAAAACAATGGGAAGCCTTGTGCTTCCACAAGGCCTGGTACCATAACATTACTGGGTGGAAATCACAGTTGACATTCTTGGACAGAGACAGTTGCGGAAATCGACAAGAATGTGCTATTGCAAAAACTAAATAGGATGACATATAAAATTTCTTTCCTCTTTTGTAGCTTGACAATTGGGAAGAGATTTCATAAGAAATTATCCTTCCCCAATTAAAAATGGCTTGTTCGTTGACTGTGAAATACAAAATGTAAAGAGCCATGTGGGAAACAATAGATGTGGATTCTTGTCCCATTATTCTTGTAAACAGTCAGGCAATTTCGCGAAAAGGATTTTTAAATGAACTAACCTCCATGCTTGTAATATCTTCACGAACTAGATCAGGGTTTTCCAAAAAAAGGGGCAAGAGGTCCAATCCGTTATTATGCTTTGCTAGGAACTGTTTGCAATCTTCTCCTTTGAACGTCAATGTTGGCTCAGGCAATTTCAGCATCTGTTGGAAGACCTGAGGTGACAAAGAAACAAAAGAGCGGTCGTGCAGTGGAATAATTATTTTCTCTATAATAAATTTATCGGCACACCAAGAGACTAGGTCCTTACAGTCAAAAACCTCAGGGACAGAGCCTGCATGAGTGATTCCAGAGGTCCAAATTAAATGGTTCTCTATGACAGAGGTTGAGTAATAAGAAAATGCCCTGGACCAATGGAAGTTCTGGTCGTGATGGCCGAAGATGTTCACTGTATCTCTACAAAACTAGTGTGGAACTGATGCCATAGGTTTATGAGAAGGTTGCTTTGTTGCAGATGATGGTTTAAATGAACAGTCACAACGAATAATGTAACTTTTTGCTAAATCTTGGTTAAATGCTTATGAATGGGAAAGGTCCTCGAGCCTTTCGCTGATTAATGACAATCGATATTGGTGGTGCATGATGAATCGTTAGGAGTAAAGTTTATTTATTGCATATTTAGAAATGTGAAGGTGGTGGGTACGACGAAGAGCAATTAAGGAATGGAGGTTTCTTGAACATGCGAAGGCCACGCAGTGTGAAAGGGATTTCATGATTTTGAAATGAACACTCGGAAGGGACAATATAATCTCCCCTCAAATTTTGGTTTAATACACATGAATATGAGATTTCCTCAGCCCTTTCACCCATCAATGACAATATATACGGTTTCTGCATGATGGTCTATTAGAATTAAATGCCAGTAATTCCATATTTAGAAACAAGATATGTTTATATATATAAAAAACTTTATATTTTCTTTTATTGTAGAGAAGTGCGAAGGTGAGGGAGATGACAAAGAGCAAGGAATGAATTACAAGTTTTGAAAAGCGGTTGGACGTGATTCAAAAAAGGGTTACGGGGATAGTCAGGAAGAGATCATGAAGGGGGAGTTTAGCGACCGGTTTGTATATTTGTGGAATTTCGGCAAAATGGCTAAGTATGGAATAGGGAAATTGCTAATTGCATGTGTAGAAATAAGATCTTATATATAATTGCCAACTCCTAATTCCAAAAGGACGCCGACACAGGAAACAATGGTTACGAACTGAATATTTCTTGAACTCGACAAAGGGATGATTCCCTAAATAAATTTGAACAAATGACGAAGTATGGAAAGCGGACAGATGGGCTTCAAAATGGGTTGACAATAGTTCCAGTAAATATGCGAGGAAGTGGTGGCTAAATTGTATTTCTCGAAAGTTTTCAGTGCAAAAAATGTGCATCACGGAAAAGGGCATGATAGGTGGACCGTAATACGAAAAAGGGTAAAATTTCAGGTTTCGGAATTTTCGAGTGCAAAATGTGTAAAATGGAAGAGATCATGAAAAGTGCATGATAGGTTGACCATAATATGGAAAAGGGCATGATCTAAGAACGGTTGCAAATTTGTATATCTGTCAATTTGTATATAGCAGAGCAACAAATGTTGTTTGGAGGTCCTAGAAAAGTAGAGGTGCAATGTTGATGCAGTCAGTGGGGTCCTCCTGTCAATTTCTATATGGCAAAACTCTGGGTGGTAGTTGTGGGATAGGGAACAATAGAGGGTCAATTTAAAGAAAGGGGAAGCGGTGGTTGGAAATGCATGAATTGGGAAAATAGAAAGGCGGAAGACATTTTTCGTAAGTGTGAATTGGTTTCAAAGAAGCCCCATTGTTGCAAAATCATGATCTACTAGTTATTAGAAAATGTGTTGTTGAAGATTACATTTTATTGCAATGTGCACGTGCAGCTATGTTATTGATACATTATTCCATGACTGTAACATACCAACTAAAGTAGTGAACTTTGTTTTGTACTAATTAGCATTAAAACTTAATAATTGCATCTCTAGAAAAAAGAAGAATGATTTTGCTAGAACATTTTACATTGGTATTAGTAAACAAAATATCGAAGAAGTACGAGAGCACTGAAGTATGCCAATTAGAACATGCGTAAAACCCAAAAAAGTGGCAAAGATGAAGAGTCCAAGGCCAAAATTTCGTAATAGCAAATCCATTTAAGAAAATAAGAAAAGTTTTGAGTACTGTACGTCTATGCTTAGAAATTGGATCCAGTTCTTCGGTTGAAAACATTGAAGGTATCTGCGACAAACACAGGCACGGGTTCCACAGTATGCAAGATCCTTGGAGTTTTCTCCTTGATTAATTATCCTCTGCTGAAATTGATATTTTTCAGAAGATTTGCTTGAGGAAGAAGACGAAAATGGTTGCAGGGCAAGTGGAATAGCCCTTAGTTGAAACCGGCTCTTCATAGTCGAAAACAATTCAGTAGTACAACTTGCATGTGCAATTACAGAGGCCCAAATTAGTCCATTCTGGGTAGGAGGAGATGACTAGTAGGAAAATGTGTTGCAACAATGAAAGTTTTTCACCTGATACCCGAAAATGTTAAACAATATTTTTTTGGCTTGAAATATATCTCTAGAAGCATCAAAATATGATTGCTTTACAGTCAAACTCTTCTACCCAGAACAAACTAATTTGGAACTCTGGAATTCCTACCTTGGAGATGCAAAGTGTCTGTTGGATTCACTGTCCATTTTTTTTCTTCTGAAACTCCTTTCGGTGTTGTCATGACAACGATCACCGAGTCAGGAAGGTCCGTTCGTTATGGTTGATTTCAATTTGGGCCCAGGAGTGGGAATATTTTTTGCGTTGCCATCATCCATTTCCATATCATCATCCATCAGATCATCTTCTTCTGGCTTGGAATTCATGGCATAAAGTTCTGCAATAGGCATGAATGCAAGTGGGTAGGTTCTCTGAGTAGCCAAGGTTGGCATCAAATTTTTTGGCTTGAAATATATCTCTCGTTGTACCAAGGGACCATATTTTTTTTTGCTCGTGGCCGGAGAGAGATGAATAGTAAGGATATGCCCTGGAATAGTGGAACCTGTGGCCATTATGCCCCAATGTGTTGACTGTGTGTGGAGAGAACTTCCGCCACAAGTTATTAAGAATTTTTGTTTGCTCGAGACGATGTTTCAAATGAAAATTGGGGAGGGATAATATAAGCCTCCGCAAAGTATGGTTTAATGCATATCAATGGAATATCTCCTCGAGCCTTTCGCTAATCAATGACAATTTCCAGGGTTTGTGCGGAATGAACTGTGACCATCACAACTCACTAATTGCACAATTAGAAAAAAGTGCGAAGGTGGTGGTGACGACGAAAAGACATTAAGAATCAGAAATTTCTTAAAAGCACCAACCCGTCAGAGGACAAAAACAAAAAGATTGTGTCGCCTTTGAAATGAATACTTGGAAAGGATAACATGCTTGTGTGCAAATCTTAGTTTAATTTGTACTAATGAAAAATCTTCTCCGAAATTCTGGGCATTAGTGACAACTGTAATGGTTGTTGCAATATGGTTACTAGCATTAAAGCTTAATTATTGGATATGGAAAGTGGTCAAGAGGGTTACAAAAGAAAAACAAAACAAGATATACCCAGGAGACATGAAGGTCCAATGGTTCTCTGCTTGGCGGGCTGAAAATTGAGCCTCTATTGTTCTGTGTCCTACAAATAGCACCTACACTTCCACGAGATACAAAATGATAGGCGGAGTTGCAGGTTGGTTGGTTAAACATTGCGGGTTTGTTGGTTAAACATGTACTTTTATAAAGTATGGACATCAGATTGTATAGAACATATCCGAATCCGTGATTCCATACTTGGGTACTTTTTGTTTCGCGCATTTGTGGCCTGGCAGGCTAAAAATTGAGTATGTATTTTTCTGTGCCCTAAATATAGCACCCACAGTTCCATGATATACAAATTGACAGCGGGAGTTGCGGAGATGAGTTTCTATATAGAGCATAGACATGAGATTTTATACAGCATATGCGGATCGCTTATTCCATACTTAGGCACTTTTTTTATCACAGATTCGTGGCCTGGCAGGCTGAAAAGATACTGAATATTGTTCCATGTCCTACAAATAACATGCAGATTTCCACGATACACAAATTGACAGCACGACCTATGGGTTGCTTGGCTGAACATTGCATTTGTACTATTCTAGAACATATGCAGATTCTTCATTCCCTGTACTACAAATAGCAACTGCATTTTTGCGATATACAAATTGACAGGAGGACCTATGGGTTGCTTGGATAAACATTGTATTTGTATTGTTTTAGAACATATGCGGATTTCTTATTCCATACTTGGGCACTTTTTGGATCACGGGTTAGTGGCTTGGCGGGATAAAAATTAAGTATCTATTGTTATGTGTCCTACAAACAGCACGTACACTTCCGCGATATAAAAATTTACAAGTGGGCTTTTGTACATAGTCTCTATATAAAGTATGGAATGAGATTTTATACAACATATGCGGATTCCTATTCCATACTTACACAGTTTTTGGATCTTGGATTTGCAGTCTGGCAGGCTGAAAATAGAGTCTCTCTTGTTCCGTCTCCTACAAATAACACCCGGATTTCTGCGATATACAAATTGACGACGGGAGTTGCAGAGATGATTCTCTATATAAAGTATCGACATGAGATTTTATAGAGCATATGCGGATCCCTATTTCCATATTTAGGCAGTTTTTTGATCACGGGTTTGCAGTATGGCCGGTCGAAAAAAGAGTCTTTATTGTTCCTTGTTCTACAAATAGCACCGAGATTTCCACGACATACAAATTGACACGAGTTGCCATGGGCTGCTTGGCTGAACATTGCATTTGTTTTGTTCTAGAACATATGCGCATCCCTCATTCCATACTTGGGCACTTTTTTGGATCGCAGGTTCTTGGGTGGGCGGGCTGAAAATTAATTATCTATTATTTCGTATCCTACAAATAACACCCACACTTGTGCGATATACAAATTGACACATGGACCGGTGGACATAATCTATATATAAAATATGGAATGAGATTTTACACAGCATATGCGGATCACTAATTGCATATTTAGGCAGTTTTTGGAGCATGCGTTGGCGGCCTGGTGCACTGAAAACAGTCCATTGTTTCGTCGCCTACAAATAGCATCCAGACTTCAGTGATATACAAATTGACAGGTGGACTCGAGTTTCTTCGATGAACATTGGACTTTTATTGTCCCGTTACGATCCCGTATCAATTTCATAGTTAGTGATTTTTTTTGATCGGGGGCTCTAGAGTTGTCTGCGACATATAAATTGACACGAGTCACTACGGACTGCTTGGATGAACATTGCATTTCTATTATTCTAGAAGATATTCAGATCCTTCATTCCATACTTGGGCACTTTTTGGATTGCGAGTTCGCAACCTGGCGGGATGAAAATTAAGTATCTACTATTCTGTATCCTACAAATAGCACCCACACTTTTGCGATATACAGATTGACACGTGGACCTAGGGACAAAGTCTGTATATAAAGTATGGAATGATATTTTATACAACATATGCAAATCATTAATTGCATACTAATTGACAGGTGGACTTGGGCTGCTTCGCTAAAATTTTATTGTGCCATTGCGATCCTGTATCAATTTCATAGTTAGAGATTTTTTTTTTATCGGCGGCTTTGGGGATGGCGGGCTGGAAATTGGGCCTCTATTGTTCCGCGCTGTACAAATACATTGTTCTACAACATATGCAGACCTACGAGTTGCTTGGTGGAACTTTGCATTTGTATTGTTGTAGAACATATGCAGAGTCATCATTTCATACTTGGGCACTTTTTGGATTGCGGGTTGGCGGCCTGGCGGGCTGAAAATTAAGTATCTATGTTCAGTGTTCTACAAATAGCACCTACACTTCCACAATATACAAATTTACATGCTGGCTTGTGGACATAGCCTCTATATAAAGTATGGAATGAGATTTTATACAGCATATGCAGATTCCTCATTCCATACTCAGGCAGTTTTTGGATCGTGGGTTTGCGGCCTGGCTGGCCTAAAATAGTGTCTATTGTGTCTCCTACAAATAGAACCTAGATTTCCACGACATATAAATTGATAGGAGGAGATGCGGGCTGCTTGGATGAACAATGCATTTGTATTGTTCTAGAACATATGCGGATCCCTCATTCCATAGATGGGCATTTTTTGGATCGCGGGTTTGCGGCGAGGCGGGTTGAAAATTAAGTATGCGAAACCCTCATTGCATACTCACAAGTGGACTCGGGTTTCTTCGTTGAACATTGGAATTTTATTGCCCCGTAGCGATTCCATATCAATTTCATAATTATCGTTTCTTTTCTATTGGGGGCTCTGGGGTTGACAGGTTGGAAATTGAGCCTCTATTGTTCCCCGCTATACAAACACATTGTTCTAGAACATATGCGGATCCCTCATTCCATACATGAGCACTTTTTGGATCGCAGATGTGACCCGGTGGGCTTAAAATTAAGTATCTATTGTTCCGTGTTCTACAAATAGCATCTTCACTTCCGCGATATACAAATTGACAAGTGGACTTGTGGACATAGTCTCTATATTAACTATGGAATGAGATTTTATATAGCATATGCAGATTCCTCATTCCATACTTGGGTAGTTTTTGGATCGCGGGTTGGTGGCCTGGCGGGTCGAAAATAGAGTCTCTATTGTTCCCTCTCCTACATATACCACCCAGGCTTCTTTGATAAACAAATTGACAGGAGGACTCAGGCTGGTTGCTTGAACATTGCACTTTTAGGCAGTTTTTGGATGGTAGGTTCGTGACCTGGCGGGACAAAAATAGAGTCTCCATTGTTCCCTCTGCTACAAATAACATCCAGACTTCCGCCATATACAAATTGACAAGAGGACTCGGGATGGTTGGTTGAACATTGCACTTTTATTGTCCTGTAACAATTCCGTATGTATTTCATATTTAACGATTTTTTTTTATCGGGGGCTGTGGGGCTGGTGGGATGAAAAATGGGCCTCTTTTGTTCGGGCTCGTGGGCTGAAAATTGGGACTTTATTGTTACGCGCTGTACAAAAGCTACCCACAACTCCACGATATACAAATTGACAAAGGAACCTGTGGGCTGCCTGGGGAAACATTGCAGTTTCATTGTTCCTTGTCCTCCGAATAGCGTTCAGAGATCCACCATATACAGATTGACAGATGGACTTCAGATCCGGTGCATTAAATTATTAGAGGATGTTAAATCGCTTATTCTTAAAAGAATTAAGGAAATAAAAAATATATATTTTTAAATTCTATAACCGCAAGCATAACAAGGACCAATTTGAATTTTAAGGGCCTGTTGTTCATATGATAGCACAATTGCATTCCGCACACTAAATATTCGTTGATTTCAAATTATTCCAGGATATTAATCTGACTAACTTCATCGAATAAGCAAAAAAGAAAAAACAATGACCAATTTGTATTTTAAGAGCCTCTTGTTTGTATGTGAGGATAGTTGCAGTTCGGACACTATATATTCGTTGATTTCAAATTATTTCAGAACAATAGTTTGACCAAGTTCATCGATTAAGGAAATCTGCTAAAGCAAGTGACAGTATAGTTGCGTCACAACGCCATAGAAATTACCAGGCGGATCTGCATCCCAGCTGGATAAAAAAAACAATTATACTGTTCGGTGTCCTCCAAAGAATAGTTGGAGTTCCAGGGTATACAAATTGACAGACAAAGTAGATAACCAAGAACCAACCATACTTTAAATAGTCCACAGGCAAGTTCCCAGAAGGTTCCATAGAGAAGAACCCATCGACCTTTGCACCAAACAATTCGATATACAAAGAAAAGTCGTCGCCACATTTGTTTTCTGTTGAAACGAACTTTCATCTGGATGTTGAACAAATATTACAGAGAGACATGAGGTATTTTCATTTCCTCTCAAAGTTTCATATAATTTTTTTTTCCCCTTTTTATCCGATATGCAAAATTGAATTGTCCTCATTTAAGGTGAATTTGCTTTGTATCTGAAGCTGCCGCAACATGTAGACACTGCTTGCCTTTTTCTATAGATATGTTTCATACGACAACTTTGCCAACTCAGGAAGCACATTTTGTAACAACGACTTCCTGATTGTACAATGCACGCTTGTATTTCCCATGGTTTGAATAACACCACTGAGGAAATTTCCATAAATATATGGACATTTTTCACTGCATCGCAGACAATCAATCGTATTATCAGTTATCAAAGTGGAGGCAGAGGCAGTAGAATGGAGTTTTGCACAAATAGGTTCAAAGGGGGTTGAGTACACATTGGCTGCAACTAAAAGACCTTCAACCTGGGAATGCGAGTAAAGGAATTAATACATTAAACAATATAATACACAACTGCATCCCACCCTCCCCTTTAAAACAAAACAAAAAATTTAACAGCTGCAGAAATTTGTTGAAGGCTATTTCTATAAGCAAAGTGAGGATGATTTTGTAAATGTATATGCACAACAATTGTAGAGCTAGCTAGATTCTCCAGATCCTTTACTGTATCTGCACGCAACTCTGTTACAAATGTTGACTGGGTTGTCCGAAAGATCGTTTCTCTAGCATCCTTCTTTTTCGTTATAGTTTTGAACAACATAAGTGGAATCTGCCCTCTATGCAATTGTTGTTCCATTGATGAAAACAAATATGAATACGTATCGAACAATTGTAGCTGCAACATGGAATAGTGCAATATTTGTGTAACTTATTCGACATACATGCATAAGTGAAAGTAAACAACAAAACTGAATATAAAAAGCGATACCATTTCCTTCTCGCTGTTCGACTCTCCATCCTTTATATGGAGAATGTGTTGCGACCCAAATTTCCTGGCCAGTGTGACAACAAACCCAATCATTCCCATTGGGTAATTATTAGTGCTTTGTGCAAGTTGCCTAATAGTCAAGTCTAGGAGGAAGCAGTATTCTGAACAAATAGGAGGAATTTTTTCCACAATGCTTGTTTCGTTGACCGAAATAATTCAACCGCAATCACCATGGTCATATATTGTTTTCGACAATATATTAAAATTTGTAATGGATATCCCATTACACGGCAATATCTTTTCTGCATGTTGTTGGACAAGTTGTGGAGGAACAATCAGTGTGACTGTCATCATAGTGTCGTTGTCTGTCATATTAGCATGCATAATGGGTCTACTTTTGTTTGCCTTGTCCAAGTAGGTGGTATAGACAACCATTATGTCCTCGATGAACACCTGTCCAGTTTTGTGGCTGTTCAAGGCCTCTATTGAAAGTACTTTGGATGTCATAACTTTAGACCTGAAGACATTTTTTGAACAAAAAAACTAAAGTGAATGGTAGTGTGCTACAAGTACACGCATTCTTTTGATGAACTATGTAGATGGAGTTTTGTAATGACACCTCTTGGTCTGCAGAACATGCAACAGGTTCGGCGTCTTGCTCATACCTTTTGATACTTCTTGCGAGCTGCAAACCATGTACTGCAGATGGCATCATTATATTCTCCATGCCATAGATGAATATATAGCCTGGGAAATTTTTCTAGTAAACATAGTAAGAGCAGAGCACATGCATCTTTACCTTTGGCCTTGTTAGTCCGCCGATGTTTGGGATGATTGACTGCTCATGGCCGTGTCACTAGTCCAACTTTTTCTGATGCAAGCATTTGCAGATGGACATCAGGACTAAGAAAATATATGCATTCTATATTATATGCCCCCACCCGGTTTGTATCTTTAATTTTTCGGCACACTTGGTATACCTTTTAGAATATTGTACCACAAAACCCTCTGCTGCTGCACAGAAGAATTCATCTCCCTGTCCAAGCAACCTATTTTTTCCAAGGAAGCAACGCGGAAGATGCAATCGACAGGAAGGCAAGTTAGTTTGAAAACAGACATGTAAAACAAAAAGAAACAGGTCTATTTACCCACCAAAGAGTCCTTTGTCCTGTCCAACCATTCTGTTTGTTTAAATGCAACAATGCAGTGCAAACACAACAAACATGCACTAACTTAGTATGCAGGAATAAACATATGCAACCAAAAAAACTTACCATGTAGGAAGGCACACAACTAGCTTAACACATATCCAGACCATAAATGAAATACAAAACAACGCAATATGAAACAACAGTACGATCATGCACCTTTCTATATCCTGTTTAGACGATGTAGTCGAGACTCTTTCCTTTTCTCCAACTACTCTGTTTGTTTCAATTTGGGAACCCACAAAATTTAATGAACATCAATGGAAGCTGGTATTCAACAGAGAACAAGCAATATGTACATAGAGAAAAACTGACTCAATGAACAGTCTACAAAGGTAGAAACATGAACCTTTGTGCTTCTCTATCCATGGCTGTAAATGTGTACAACTTTTTTCCCTGGCCAAAATATATCACAAGGCACACAATATCACGAAACTGCATGGCCGCAGCTAAACGATTTCTGCTTTTACCTGGGAATTTATCCATATATGCCCTCTATCCATGTTCTTTATCCTCTACATAGACTACTATGCCCACGATACAAGTTCTCAGTTTTCCATGGCTAATTACCCACACATGCTTCCAAACATGCAAATATAATCTTTGTTGCACATATCATATGTCAAGAACAACACAAATTGCATCCTGCACACACCAGTCTATGTAGAGGAGAAAGGACATGTCATGTCATATCCACACATCTAACCATACATGGTTTATAAATGTACCCTGCATACATATGCTCTATTCCAACAAAAAAACAACGGGTATTGTAACTTCACAAGTAATCATCGAACAATTTTGCATGCAACTATTTTCTTTCATTGTAGGACTGCAACACCAGGAAAATCTCACAGAATAATAGATCTTGACACTGGCAGACATGGAAAATAAAACAACTGCATATCCACTAGTGGGTGCAGGGGATAAACACCGTAAAGTGCCCCAAACAAAACAATAACAATCCAAAAAAAAAAGAAAAAATAAAACCTCCAACCACCGCCGCTGCACCCCAACCCTATAAGGCCGAATCAAAGAAAAGAAACCAGCAAGGACCAAACCAACAAGAAAGCACGAAGAGGCCAAACTGCACCCCCAACGCCCCAAAGCATAAACCCCAACCAAACAAACAGAACCAAAAACACAGGAACCAACGAACCAGCAAGAACCACCGAGCCAATGAACAACATATGTATCTCCAATGATTACGAAACTGCAACCCAAGAAAAAAAGGAATCAGAAACACACAATGAACATGCGACTACAAATAATAAAACATTCTTACTTGCAAACTGCAAACTAAACAACAAACAAGGAATACAAAATGAAACCACGACATCGAAACTTACTCCGAAACATTGAAATGTAGAAGCACAACTCGAATCACCAGTGAAACAACAACAAGTAGCAACCAAGAAACCAGCGAACAAGAACCACTCACCGAACTAGTAAACAATGTATGTACCCTCAACGATTACGAGGATGAAGCATACAATGGAAACAACTGACAAACCAACGAAGAAGAAGCAGTCACTGAACCAGTAAACAATGTATGTAGCTTCAATGGCAGAACAAGGATGAAACATACAATGGCTATTGAACTGGTGGTAGACAATCAAGTGCAAATTCACTATAACTGTATAGAAAATTTTGAGGAAAAATGTACTCTGAGAACCGTATTTACATAAACATTTAATACTCTCAGGCTGTCTAAGAACCTCACAAAATGAAAACATTTATGCTGTCAGGGGTGTTGTAGAATGTCACGTCATGTGAACATTTACACAGTCAGTCCTATTGACACATCTTGGAATAAGTGTCAATACATTTCAAGAAATATACATCCACCAAAGATGCTATAAACTTTGGAATTCTCAATCACTACAAAGCTTGGATATCAAAAGTTTTCAATATGTTTATTACATATCAAAACTTGTGGATATATTCGAGTAGCAGAATATGCTAATACAAAAATTTGAACTAATGCTAGCATATAGTACATTGGATATGTTTCCATATAGTACATTGGGAATAGCGAAGTTGACAATAAGACCTCCAATCTCTTATCCAATCAGATCAGTACATATATGTTACTTTTTATTATATAAAAATATATGCTTTTATTTCCATAGCTCCAATAATAGGTATTGTGCAAATATTTCGGGTCAAAGGACAAAGTAATATGTAGTCAACGATTTATCGATCGCTATAGTCCCTTTACGCCTATGACGGGGACTAATAAGGATTTGGTTTCTTTCTATAATGTTTAGAAATTTTCCAACGGTTACTTATATGTGCTCAAATCAATTGGTAAAGCATGTGGATCAAGTGGTTCTAAATGGATTGCATTCACAACTAAAATGACTTTCAAAAAGAAACTCTACACTATGTCACACCTAAGACCACTTCAAAGACACACATGAAACAAACCATTATTCAATCGTCCAAAATGGAGAAGGAATGAAAGAAGATGGTTTATTTCCTAATCTGTTTTGCAGACAAGGAGATCACACTAAATCAAAGCATTGTATATAGTTTAGTATTCCTATAAAAATCAAACAAAGACATGGAGGGCTTGTATCACAATAAATAGATCAATTTATCGTTGCTTCAACTAGTGTAATGACCGTTCTTCACTTTTTAAAATCTTTGATTTTCACTTCATACGAGTTCATCCGAAAAATCTCACAGCAAGCCCACATGGCATGGATCTTTGTCTGATCTGAAAATAGAGAACACATTTTCGATAACTATCTATATAAAATGGGTGAAATGCATAAATTATTATTTTGGTATATAAATTACATTCTCACTACTAGAATTGGAAATTATTAACCTTCATTTATTTAAAAAATTCTCCCTTTTAATGGTCAAGAAAATGATTGGTCAATGAGGGTGGTTAAAATCATACGATTTGAGAGAAAATGACAAAGTTAGCACTTCGTTGATAGGCTACAGTTCAAAGATATGTGTTAAATTTACATATATATTTAATGATATGGATGTTAGCTGCTTGTGATTATAACCCTCTCCCTCTTCAACAACAGGAAACCCAACCTTCTACCGACTTTGGGAATTAAAATTTTCAACACACAACAGAACAAATTGGGTGTACCATAAACTAAGTAAGACACAAATAAACATTTTTAGTAATGCCTTGTCTTTGATGGTTTGGGTTTGAGTGACACATCTCACAGTATTTGGATTTTCATGATGGAGAATATGGTTGAAGAGGTTAATATACAATCACTAAAGTCCTTACTATCATGAAACATCTCTGAGTAGTTAGATAGAGAGTGGAATATTGATGATTAAATTCGCAACCTCAATATCTTACGATCTGAGCATAAAAATAAAAGAGATAACCTCACATCTAGGTCAACGATTAACACAATCAACCAAAATCTTAGGTATATAAATATAACACACTTGCAGAAGTAATTAAATTTTCACCAACTAAACATAGTCAATCCTTGTACATTTGATATACAAACTCATTTTATAGAAACAATTGGGAATTAAAATTTTCACAAGAAGACTCTTATTCATCATTTTTTTTTTTATTACCATAACCGAAAATGGTGATGTGAATATTCTCTTCAATCGATAATTTTACAATTACAAGAAATTAAGACATACATGAAATTCACCCTAAAGTACATTGATCCATGCACAATATTCATGTTTTATCATAATCAACATTCAGACTGAAAGGATTATAAATAACAATACTTGACTAATTTGTTAAATACCACAACCAAGGAAAGATGTTGGTTGTTGATGATATCCAATCGAGAATTTTTCAACGTCCCTTCTCACTTTCTAATCAATGACTTCACTGGTACCTCCCATCCAATGCTAAGGGTACTCTTCTTCTCCCATATCCCTCCAAGATGCAAAGGGGTCACATACAAACTCAGATAAGAAACTAGCTTAAGCTTTTCCTCGCAAGGAGAGGCTTCCACCTATTGCACAAAGCTTGTATCCCAACTCACACAAGAAAAACAATCATGAAAATTTTTGAAAACATTTCAATCATCCAATCATAGGGTAATTTCCTCCTTCCTCTATATTCTTTTTATAATAATTTTCACCTGGACACTTGTCAAATCATGCACAACTTAATAAAAACAATTATAACTAAATTACATATTATGCACCCTCAACAAATGTCACACTTTCCTCCAATTGCACACGTTATAATTTCTTTTAATTAAATAAATTATACATTTTCCCTCACATCAACAATTAATTCCTAGATTTTCTCCTAGTTGTCCCTTAGTTCGCCAATTTCTCCTTTATTGTGTCTCCTACCTAATTTACAGTGGGATTTTTATTATAACTCTTCTCTTAGTTAGGATTTAGAGGCTAGTTGAATTAGGATTCTAACTCTATGTTCACAGCCCATTCTCTCATGAAACATTATTTTAATTAAAATTCCTTTTTATTAATTTCATGCACATCTCTTTAAATTTGTATTCTTATTCTCCCTTTACTAGTTTTTATTTTTCTAGATTTCCCTTAAATCATTTCTATAATTTGTTTAGGCATAAATTTTAGAATTAGATTTTTATTATGTTTCCTTTCATAAATTAATATAAAATTATATCAGCTTATTTTCTCTTTTCTATTAGTTCTAAGTAATTCTTTTATTCTCTAAGGTCTTCTAGATTTGTATTAACTCAAAAATTTAATCATGTGATGTTCTCTTCAAGACACACCTCCATGCTCCAAGGGTGCCACTCACCATTTGACAAAGTTTGGAAGTTTTCTGACGCTTGGATTCAGTACTCCACTTGTCTACCTTGTGTGAGAATAAGGGATTACTGAGGAATAAAGAATCTGCCTTATTGTCTGCCCCTCAAAAATATTCGTGAGCAACTGTCTCAGTCTACCCTCATGGCATCGTGAACCTCTCAGGAACAAGGTAGTCATTAACCTTCAGTTCAGGTCACAGTGGGAGTGTTAGTAGGATATGACAGGGACATTGCCACACCTCTCCCTCATCTATCTAATATTTCTGTATGACTCGTTTACTCCATATGTGATTCATATTAGCAATCGTCACCATGCCTACATCCATTGAAAAACACAATATTAATAACTCATATACAAGAAATCTATAAATGAACAATTATCATAACACATTCGTAAATAAAACAAGTACTCATAATCAAAGTCAATAGTCCACTCCATGACTCAATCCAGAGTGCAAGGAAGTTTGTCGATGCCATCATCATCCTCATCATGTCACATTTCCTGCACACTCAGGAAACATCATCATAATACCTGTTGATGCTATACATTAATAATAATAACATATCAATTTCAATACTCAATTATAACATAAACTGATAAACCAAAACTGATAATCATAATGTACCATGTTTTAACCATATCACTTTCTCGCAAGTGTCCTCAAAGAATAAATCAATGGTATGAAATGTGATTAGTGGAACTGGATGTTACATACACCCTCTCTTGTTTTAAACTTCGTCCCAAAGTTTGTACAATCTAAAAACGAAAACAATAAATATAGATACTACTAATATATATATCAACTATCAAAATAAATAAGGAAACTACTGACACATCTCATATGAATCCTCCCATGTAGTAGAATGTATACTTTAACTTTCCCACTAGACCTTGACTTGATCGACCAATCGAGGTTATATATGTCAATTGTGATGGTCTAGTATGCGGTTTGGCTCCGCTTTGAGATCACCCTCGTCCGATACCTGCAATGAACTTAAATCAATAACATGTGATGGGTTTGAAATGTAATGACATAAAATTGAAACATGAAACACATCATGCATATGCCTCAAATAATCAGGTAAGGCTAATCTCTAAGTCACTGGTCCTTTCTTTTCTACAACTTTGAAAGGTCTCACAAACCTTGGAGAGAGTTTAGCACCCTTCCCAAAATTAATCAAACTCTTATGCAGCTTCACCCGCAAAAATATTTTATCAGCAATATCATAACTATGGTCAATATGATGTGCATCTGCATAACTCTTTTGTTGGTCTTGTGCTTCCTTAATTCTTTTACTTATGGATTGCATCTATTCTTCCATTTCCTGAATCACTTCTTATTCTACTAGGACCCTATCCTCTAGTCGATCCCAACTCAAAGGTGTCTGAGATGCTTGTCTGTATAGAAACTCAAAAGGTGCCATCTTTATCGAACTCTGATAACTGTTTTTGTACGTAAATTCTACTAATGGTAAAATTTCTTCCCATCGTTTCTTTTGATCCATCACATACATTTGAAGCATATATTCTAAAATTTTTGCTTTGTTCTTTCAATTTTTCCATCTGTTTTAGAATGATATGATGTACTAAAATTTAATTGCGTCCCCAAATCCTCTTGGAAACTAGTCCAAAAACGTCCATTGAATAGCAATCCTCGATTAGATATTATCTATTTCGATACACCATGAAATATCAAAATTTCATTAACAAAACATATATCTATGTCAGGTGTTTGATATTTCATACTAACTGGGATAAATTGCACACTCTTCGTCAAAGTGTCGACGACTACAAAAATCGAATCGTGTCTCCTTGCCATCAATGGAAATCCAACAATAAAATCCATCGATATGACTTCCCATTTTGATTCAGGAATCATATGTGGCTATAGAAATCCTACTGGATGTCTATGTTCAACCTTCACTTGCTAACATTGAAGACATATAATCACATAATTAACTATAACATATTTCATCCCCTTCAAAAAGAATAGTGGTTTAATATCTTCCTTCATTTTCATGACTCGAGGATGAGCCATATACACCGCTTGATGAGCTTCATTCAAAATAAATTTTCTCAATTCTTCATTTGGTGGTACATAAATTCGTCAATTGTCCGATATTGTCTTTTACTTCCTTGTACCAATCATCATCAATTTGTAATGCCAAATTTTTTTCTCGAAGATTCATCTTTAGAGGTGTTACTCAGAAAATGCGAGGTATTCAACTCAACACATATGCTACTCTGTTAATTGTTCCATTAATGTATGTGATCTCAAAATCATACTCACTTAAAAGTTTTGACCAATGTATTTTCCGTGCATTCAATTCACTCTGAGTAAAAATGTTTTTCAATCCACTATGATTAGTTTTCAACTCGAATTTCCATCTAAGAAGGTAATGTTTCCAAACTCGTAAGGAATAAACAATCGCTAATAATTCTAAATCGTGACTTGCATAATTCTCTTCATGTCTTCTTAGTTTCCTTAAAATATAAGTGATAACTCGACCTTCTTGCATTAATAATCCACCCAATACTTCCTTGGATGCATCAATGCATACCAAAAATTCCTTGTCTATATCTAGAACTTTCAATATTGGTGTTGTCATTAATAATTCTTTAAGTTTTTGAAATGCTTCCATGCACTTCTCTGACCATAAAAATTTCATATTCCTCGTTTGCAATTCCATAATTGGATTTTCTATTTTTGAAAAACCTTCAACAAAGCGTTGATAGTAACGTGCTAATCCCATAAAACTACATACTTTCTGCACATTTGTTGGTGTTGTCGATTCCATAATAGCCTCTACCTTCGCTGAATCCACAATGATACCTTTTCTAGAAATAATGTGTCCCAAATAGTGAATCTTGCTCTGATAAAAATAACACTTCGACAACTTTCCGTACAACTTTTTTTCTCGTAAACACTGCAAAACTAATCTGAGATGTTCGCCGTGCTCCTCTTTTGTATGAGACTAAATTAATATATCATCAATAAATACCTATACAAACTTGCCCAAGTATTCATAGAATACCCCATTCATTAAACTCATGAATACGCCAGTGGAATTTGTCAACCCAAAAGTTAATACCGTAAATTCACAATGTCCAAATCTTGTCTTAAACTTCGTTTTAAGAATGTATTCCTCTTTTATTCGCAATTGATGATATCCCAACCTCAAATCAATATATGAAAACATTGTCTCCCCCTTCATTTGATCAAATAAGTCATCAATTGTTGGTAACGGGTACTGATTCTTGATTGTGGCTTTGCTTAATTGATGATAGTAAATGAAAAGCCTCCACGATCCATCCTTATTTCTTACAAAAATTGTTGGTACACCCCACAATGATACACTTGGATGTATAAGTCCCAAATCTAATAACTCCTTCAATTGCATCTTTAACTCTTGCAATTCAGGTGTCGAGATCCGATATGGCGTTCTAACAATTGGTTTTGTTCTAAGTTTTAGATCTATAGTAAATTCCAATTATCTTTTCGAAGGTAAACCTGGCAGTTCCTTGCGAAAAACTTTAGAAAACTATGATACTACTGGAAAGTCTTCCAATATTTTTGTGTCACCTTTTTTGTTAAGAGATAAAATGGCATACAACTTACATCCTTTGTGCATATTTTTCTTTAATTGTAGGGAAGTAATAAATCTTAGCGACACTCATTGGTTTTTCCCCATAATTACTCTATTTTTTCCTAAATAATCAATTGAGATTAATATTTTCGTATTACAGTTAAGTATCGTGTCGTGCGATTCTAACTAGTCCATTCCAATAACAATGTCGTGCGATCCCAAGATTGTGAAAAAAAGGTTTACACATGCGACGAATTCACCCAAATTAATAATACAATCCTTAACCTTTCCTCCAAATGTTTTCTTGGATCTAGTTACCATCTCTACATATCTAAACTCATCTTGTTCGACTACCTTTGCCTTAATTATTTCGAGCACAACACTAGATATAAAACTCTTAGTATCTTCTATATCTATCAAAATAATAAACTATTGATTTGTTATCATACCTGAGGTCTCGATCACTGTAGACTGATGCTTGACCTGGTGGTTATTCACCGTTGCATGAATCCTATGGGACTTGAATAGATCTCCTACTATCATATATCCTTCTAATCCATAAGTTTTCATCTTTTCAATAGGGAAATCTCTTTGATAGTGGGGTTCTCCACAATTCCAACATCCATTCTTAGGGTCGGTGCTCCTAGTTTCAGGGGAAGAATAAGCTGGTTTAAGGTTCTGAGGCCCCAATATGTTCTATAGAATAGATCTATATTGTTGTTGCTACAAAGGAATATGTGGATGTTGATGCGGAGGCTCTCTATATGGAGTCCTCTGATTCATAATCGATCGATGTGGTGTAGAAAATACAGGTCCTCTTGGTGTATCATGATGCCCCCAATTTTGTCTAACAAGTGTTTGTTGCTGCGACACTCTAAGTGGCATATGTCTTGTCTTCCTGGAAGGAGTCCTACCTTAACCCCCATTGTTCAATTCTTCTTCAACGATAAAATATTTTTTTATTTCATCATGCAAAGTCTGAGGCATCAAGATCCTCACCTTAGCATGGATGTTGTAGTTGAGACAAAAAACAAACCTATTCAATTTTAACTTTTTAGTGTTCAGGTGTAGAGAATATCTGAGAAACTCCATAAATATAGCCTCATACCCAGGTACTGTATGAATACCTTTCCATAAAGCATTGAATTTATTAATATGGCACTCAATGAACTCATAAAAAATGTACCTCTCTTGGAATT
>JZKD02S0889982.1:33835-69529 GCA_000966675.3 Picea glauca | reverse complement strand
AGGTCCCTTTATGTAACTTTAGGTGACCATAAAATATTTCATAGTTATGTATTTAGTTCAACTATATCCAAAACTATCCAACAATTTGTCCTTAAATCTCTCAAGTGATCCAAATATATAATATAGCATTTTCATAGTTCATATGTTATATAATATAACATTATCACAAATATTACATTTCCTCCAACTCATCTTTGTAACATCCCGCTCTTGCGCACTGAGCGAACTTGTCCTTTGAGGACACTTGTTCGCAAGTGATCCAGATTTTATGCTATTAAAACATTGATTTTGATTATGAGGCATTATGGGGTGGTGACATGTTGTTTTACTGCATTGACATAGACGGGTGCTATTGACTCGGTTTTACTGAGTGTGCAGGATTTTGGACCTCGAGGATGTAGAGGCATCGATGGAACCCCTTAGACTCTGGATCGAGTCGAGGAGTGTACCATTGGAGTTTGATTGTTTTATTGTGATATTAGTGCATCTGATTAGATGATATGATTATGGATATATTTCTGACATGATTCGTTGATGATGCAGGCCGATGATAGCTTGCCGACCAGACTCACATGTGGAGTAGAGGGGTCATGCATGAACACCAGAGAGGTTGGGGGAGAGGTGTGGATAGAAGCCCTGCCACAGTGTACTAGCACTCCCATCATGGATCGAACTGTAGGTCAACGGTTACCTAGTTAGAGAGGACCCACAATGTCATGAGGGAAGAATGCTACAGTCGCTCACGATGATTCTAAGGGGCGCGCAATAAGGAGGGGGCCTTATTCCTTAGAGGTCCTTAGTCTCCCACAAGTTCACCTGGTGGAGTATTGACTCCAGGGGTTTTTGATGTCTGCGAAGTTAGTCAAGAGGCGAGTGGCACCCTTGGAGCACGTGGTGCATTCTGAAGGGCACGTCGCACAAGGGAACATATGAGGCGAGTGACACTCTTGTAGCACCTAGTGCGTCTTGAAGGGCACGTCGCATTGTTAATGATAAATGATTGAACCTAGACAGCCTTAGAACGAATAACGTGATAAGAGTTTTAAAGCAATTTCCCTAATAAAATGTCGCCCAGCATGAAAATTTAAGGTCTAGGTCTAAATTATGCTAGTGGTAAAATTTTATCTTTTTAATATATATATATATATATATATATATACAAAATAAAAATAAAAGCAACATAAATAATAATTATAATCTTCATTAAATCTTGTAACAAGAAGGGGGTAAGCAATTTAAATGATTCATAAAAATCTATTAGGATAACATTTAAAAAGGGAAATAATTGTTTTATTATTTTATGATAATTTAAAATTTATTAATTAAAAAGGAAAAAGGAAAAAAAAGGGGGGGTTAATTTCTACACCTACCAATTTGAGTTCTAAATGAAAAGGGGAAAAGGAAAATCTAAAATATTTAGGAAACTAGGAAAAGAGGGAAACATAAAAAGAAAAGGGAAACACAAGGAAAAAAGAAGAAAGTCAAACTTAGTAAGGTATCTAACATTTAAGAGAATTCTAATTTTAAACTGAACTAGAAAATTAATAATGGGGAAAGTCATTAAAACCTGTAAGGGATTTTGGAGACACCTAGGAGTGATTCTAGGAGTCACTCTAGGTGGGTGAGGGAAATAGGAGTAATTAATTAATTAAAGAAATTAATTTATGGAGGAATGAAGGGGATGGGTGACACTTGTACGGGGAATATTTTTAGGATTTAATTTATTAAACATTAAATTAAATGGGATTTTGGAAAGGTAAAAGACTTGGAAACTCTATATAATGGAGGGAGGAGAAGGATGAAGGATCGCTTCTATTTGCGTAACGTTACGCTGCAGAAATATCTACTTGACTGACTTAGCTTATGGGAGTTGGGATACCCAACTCGGTGAGGAGTGGTAGCTCATCCTTGTGAGGTGAGTTGGAAGCTAGCTGAATCTATGGATAGTGTGTGTGGCCCCTTTGTGGCTCAAGTAGCTAAGGGGGAAGAAGAGTACCCCTAGAATTGGCTAGGAGGTACCGGTGAAGTCTCGCTGGTTGGTAAGCGGGAGTTGCATGGAGCACGCGAGACATCACTCAGAGCGGGTGATCAAGCAACGGTACACTGTCTTCATTTTTGTATGGTAGATTATTGTAGGTTTTATGCTTGGATTTGCATGTTTAATGGACTAACTAAACTGATTGTCTAGATTGATGAATGAATTTCTTTCATATCCTAGCTCTCTAATTGATTGACTCCCATGGCCTTCGTTTCCTTGCATGTCTTGACCTTCTTGTGGTGTTTGATTGTGACCATTGTGGTGGTTTTTCCTATCATCCCCAACTCATCAACCCTCGCCTGGGCAGTCGGCCAGGAGCCTGATCTACTGTAATGAACCTCCTCGTTACGTCGACAAACCTCTTAGAACAAGTGGAATTTTTTTTTTGTTTAAAGGTGTGTGCGCGTGTGTACAAGGGAAATAAATACATTCGACTCTACGTCGCCTCCCAATAATGAACAAGATGCAAACCATGACAAACACAACAAGACGACATAAGACACACAACAAGTAACTGCATGCATTTAACGACGATCTATCGACAATAAGTAAGACTGACTACCCGCCCGTCCTACCCTGCAATGGTTAGGACCTTCAAGACACATAAGCAATGCTCAAGCCTAAGTTCCCATCGATTTTAACCATTTAAGGTATCAGGGCTGGCCACTGCTATGAGGAACATGGAGGTGTCTACATCCTGCCTGACACAAGAAGACCAAGCAACTAAACGATTACCAACAAGAACTACAAATTAAAAGAACAACCACGTCCTCTATGGAGGGCACAAGTTAGAAGGACACCGACAACAACCAAACATAGTTAAGACAAGGCATTGTCTATGACTCTATTGGTATTAATTACAGACCATTTTCTCCATTTAAATTCCAATAATCGACGTGTTACCCAATCCACCCTTTGGAAATAATGTAAATTCAATTGATTGCTATTCCTCATTTACTAACTCATAATAATTGATTGCGCTTAGCTCAATGGCATTACATTTTTGTTAACAAATCCAACAACTTTAACAACATTACCCTAAAATAATAACCACATTACATTTTTATTGCAGTAACTCTGCAAATAAATTACTAATCTCATTACATCATCTATGTTACCAATACCATAAAATAACATTACCACAACAACATCACAATTTATATTATCATAACAATATCAACATTGCATTTTCTATTTCCATAACCTTGCCAATAAAATAACATTAAAATTATATTACAGTAGCATTACACATCCCTATTAAAATAACAATCTATTACAGTGCCTTACATTAACATTCCATTTCATTACATTACATTCCATTCCATTTCATTCCATTACATTACATTAACATTTCATTACATTACCTTACATTCCATTAACATTTCACTAACATTCCATTACATAATCATTTCTTTACATTACGTTCATTCCATTACATTACATTACATTAACCTTCCATTACTTTACATTAACATTCCTTTATGGTTCATAATCCTGAGAATGGTGAAGTGCCCGTGCTGTCAGGGTGGTTTCGCAGCAGAGGTGGCTTATTACAGTCGCAAAGGGAGGGCGCATAAAGCAGTGACAGCGGCGCGAATCTAGAGGTATGTAGAGGCGAAAGTTCATACAACCAAAACACAAGGAATTTATAACACCATACGCAGAGATGTGTAACCACAAAACACAAAGATTGGAGTGGGTGAAAACATGTGGGTATTCTTCCCCAAATCGCACAGGAAACACAATGTAAATGCAGAGAACGAGTAACATCAAAATGCAGAGATTGGATTGGGTGAAAACATGTGGGTATTCTTCCCCAAATCGCACAGGAAACACAAAAAAATTGCAGAGAATGAGGGCAAGATCCATGTGGGTATCAACGCGGTTCAATAGCGCAGACGAAATTGTAGAATCCAAAACAACGAAATTGCCAACTACCCAATCCAGTAACGAATTACCCAATCACATTTCCAGAACAATCACAGTACACCTATACAACACGAAAGTGCCAAAGGGAGATTCTTCAGTAACAGAGTTACAAGGCAGATTGCCAGAACGAATTCTCAGATCTAAAATTTATAAAAACAAAAATGTCCATACAACTATTGCCAGAACGAATTCTCAGATCCAATTTTACAAAAACGAAAATGCCCATACAACTATTGCCATAACGAATTCTTATATCCAATTTTACAAAAAACAAAATGCCCATAAAACTGTTGCCAGAACGAATTCTCAGATCCAATTTTACAAAAACGAAAATGTCAAACACCTATTGCCAGAATGAATTCTCAGATCCAATTTTATAAAAACGAAAATGCCCATACAACTATTGCCAGAACGAATTCTCAGATCCAATTTTACAAAAATGAAAATGCCCATACAACTGTTGCCAGAACGAATTCTCAGATCCAATTTTACAAAAATGAAAATGTCAAACACCTATTTCCATATATAAAAGCACCCATAGTTAGATATAAACACCCACAGTCATATATAAATGCCCACATTAAAACAAAACACCCACAGTCATATATAAAAACGCCCACCGTAATTTATAAACGCCTACAACAATACAAAATGCCCACAATAATATATAAATTCCCACATTATTACAAAACGCCCATAGCCATATACAAAAATGCCCATAGTCAGATATAAACACCCACAGTCATATAAAAATGCCCACATTAAAACAAACACCCACAGTCATATATAAAAACGCCCACCGTAATTTATAAACGCCTACAACAATACAAAATGCCCACAGTAATATATAAAAACGCCCACCGTAATTTATAAACGCCTACAACAATACAAAATTCCCATAGTAAAATATAAACACCCACATTATTACAAAATGCCCATAGCCATATATAAAAACACCCACAGTCAGATATAAACACTCACAGCCATATATAAATGCCCACCGTAATTTATAAACACCTAAAGAACACCAATAATAAATTGCAGCCAATAGTAAGAGAATGCCAGAGCCAATGATAACTCATCGAAAGGATTGCGGGGTTATAACAGTCTAGGCGCAGAAAACAACAACAAGGAAACAAGATGATCCAAAATTCAACACATCAATCGTCATCATACGGATTCATATACAACTTTAAACAATTTTCCTTTTATTCTCAAACAAACAAAGGCACTTGCGTACCTGTGACCGATGACGAATAACCCGAAGATGCTATCCCACACTTGAGCTCTGTGCCGCTCCCACTCACCGACTGTCGAGACCTCACTGGTACCTCCCAGCCAACACTAGGGGTACTCTACTTCCCCCTCAGCCCCCCGAGCTGCAAAGGGGACACACAATATCCAAATGGTACGTCTAGCTCCCAGCTCGCCTTTCAAGGCCGAGCTACCACCCCTATCCGAGTTGGGAAATCCCAACTCCCCACAAGTAATCAGTCAAGTCACAAATCCGGTAGCGTAACGTTACGCTAATAGCCGATTCCGCTTCTTCCTTCTATTCCCTTTCTTTTATATAGTTTTAGAACTTCCATCTTTCCCTAAATCTCATTTAATTTAAGTTTTAATAAAAAACTTCTAAAAACTCTCCTTCGTACAAGTGTCATCCATCCTCCACATTTCTCCATTAACTATTTTTCTTAATTTATTAAATTGTCTTATTTCCCTCACCCACCTAGAGTTACTCCTATTTTTACTCCTATGTGTCCCTAGATTCCCTTACATGTTTTAAATACTTTCCCTAAAATGAAGTTGCTAATTTAGTTCAATTTAGAAGGTTCTTAATTGCAGATTCTTTACTATGTTGACCTTGTTTTTTACCATAATTTCTCCTCTTTCCCTTATTATGTTTCCTCCATTCCTTAGTTTCCTAATTTATATTATTCCCTTCTTTCCCCTTTTTATTAGAGCCAAAAATGACAGTTGCGCAAATTAATCTCTTTTCCTTTTATTAATAATTTAATATCTTTTACACTTTCACAAGTTAATCAATTAAATTCTTCTTTACAATTTTAAATCCACTGATTTTAATTACATTCTTACTCTCTTCATTTTACCCCAAAAATTTTATGAATACTAAAACTATTACATAAGTGGTTTTTAGTTTAATTTTTATTTAATTTTTATTTTTATAAGGTATTTTTCTTAAGGTTAGACAAAATTTTGCCCTAGAGAAGTTTTAGACTTAGGACTTAGATTCTGAACTGCGCGACATTTAATTAGGGAAGTTGTTTAAGAATTTCTTAATGTGTTAAACGTATTAGGGCCATCTAGGTTTGTTTGTTCATCATCATCAACGTGAGATGCCCTTCAGGATGCACCACGTGCTCCAAGGGTGCCACTCGCCTAATCTATTCCTTTGCGCGACGTGCCCTTCAGGATGCACTAAGTGCTCCAAGGCTGCCACTTGCCTCTTGTGTTTCTTTTGCACGATATGCCCTTCAGGATGCACCATGTGCTCCAAGGGTGCCACATGCCTCTTGACTGATTGGTAGACATCAATAACCACTGGAGTCAACACTCCACCAGGTGAACTTGTGGGAGTCTAAGGGATTCTAAGGAATAAGGCCCCCGCCTTATTGCGCGCCCCTTAGAATCATTGTGAGCGACTGTCACAGACTGCCCTCATGACATCACGGGTCCTCTCGAACTAGGTAATCATTAACCTACAGTTCGAGCCACGACGGGAGTGCTAGTAGTTTGTGGCAAGGCTGTTGTCCACACATCTCCCTCAACCTCTCTGGTAGTCGTGTGTGGCCCCTTTACTCCATATGTGAGTCTGGTCGACAAGCTATCATCATCCTGCATCATCAACAATCATGTCAGACATGTCCACATCATATCATCTAATCAAATGTACTAAAATCACAATAAAACAATCAAACCCCAATAGCACACTTCCTGACTCGATTCGGAGTCCAAGGGTTCCGTCGATGCCTTTGCATCCTCAAGGTCCAAAACAATGCACACTTAGTAAAACTGGGTCAATAGCACATGTCTATGTCAATGCAGTAAAACATCATGTCATCTATCATAATGCATCATAATCAAGGAATTTTTTTTTAATATCATTATAGTCCAGATCACTTGTGAGCAAGTGTCCTCAAAGAATAAGTTTTCTCAGTGCGCCAGAGCGGGATGTTACATACACCCCCTCTTGGTCTAAAATTCGTCCTGAAGTTTCTCAGTATAAATGATGAAATAAGTGTGTCATAGTATCATAAGTCTATCTATCAAACAAAAAGGGAAACTGCTAGCGCATATCATATGCGTCCTCCCAGGTCGCCGAGTTTGGACTATAATTGTCCCATTGGACCTTGACCTGATCTATCGTTCGACGTCGTAACTGTCGAACACGGTGATATAAGATGCAGATCGGCTCAGCCATGAGTGCTCCCTCATCTGATACTTGGAAGGAAATCATGTTAATCACATGCGTAGGATCACTAATATAATGTCTCAAAATAGATACATGAAAAACATCGTGCATACGCCTCAAAGAATCAAGCAAGGCTAGTCGATATGCCATGGGCCCCTTTCTCTCCACTATCTTGAAAGGTCCCATGAACCTAGGAGAGAGTTTAGCTCCCTTTCCAAAATTAATTGAACTCTTATGCGGTTTAACCCGCAAGAAGAATCGATCACTGACCTCGTAACTACGGTCGACTTGGTGCGCATCGGCATAACTCTTCTGTCGATCCTACGCTTCTTTAATCCTTTGTCTTATGGTTTTCATTTTCTCTTCCATTTCTTGGGTTGCTTCTGGTCCCACCAGGACCCTATCCTCAAGCCGATCCCAACTCAAGGGCATTTGACACGGTCGCCCATAAAGAAACTCGAAAGGTGCCATTTTAATGGTGCTATGGTAACTGTTGTTGTAAGCGAACACTACTAGTGCAAGAATTCCTCCCAACGCTTTTGTTGGTCAATCACGTACATGCGCAACATGTCTTCCAAGGTTTGGTTCATTCGTTTGGTCTATCCGTTAGTCTTTGAGTGATACATAGTACTAAAGTTAAGTTGGGTTCCCAAGACCCCTTGGAAACTTGTCTAGTAAACACTGATCCTCGATCGGATATAATCCTCTTAGGCACGCCATGCAGCCTCACAATCTCACTGATGAAAACTCTAGCTATGTCAGGTGCCTGATACATCGTACGCACAGGAATAAAGTGAGCACTCTTCATCAGAGTGTCTACTACTACAAAAATCGAGTCATGTCTCCTTGCTATCAGTGGCAATCCAATAATAAAATCCATCGAAATAACCTCCCATTTTGATTCTGGAATGGCATGTGGTTGAAGTAATCCTGCTGGGTGTCTATCTTTAGCCTTTACCTGCTGACACTCTAGACATCTGGCCTTATTGTTGACTATGTTGGCCTTCATTCCCTTCCAGAAAAATAAGGGTTTAAGGTCTGCCCTCATCTTCGTGACCCCCGGGTGAGCCATGTAAACTGCTCTATGAGCCTCACTCGAGATCAACATCCTCAACTCGTCGTTTGGTGGTACATAAATCTAACTTTTAAACCTCAATAAAACATCACTATCAAATGAAAATCCCTCATATCGTGGTACCATCATTGTGTTTTGTCCGATAAAACCCTCGACCTCTTTGTACCAGTCATCATCACGCTGTAAAGTGAGAATCTTTTCACGTAGATTCGTCTGAAGAGGCAACACCGAAAAGATGCGTGGTCTTTGACTCAAAGAATCTGCCACTCGGTTCACTGTTCCCTTTATGTAAGTAATCTCAAAGTCGTACTCGCTAAGCAATTCTGACTAACGCCGTTGTCGTGCATTCAGGTCACTTTGCGTAAAAATGTGTTGTAGTTGACGTAGACGTCACCTTTTTCCTTGGCAAAGCTTCTGCGCTGACCTCCCGGTCTGAATAGATCATTTTAACTTCACCTTCGAACCGAAGTGGCTCTTTCGATTCCTCACTAGAATCTTTGTTAAAAACCCAATTCACAGGTCCTTCTTTTTCCCCCTGTCACAACTTCTGTGCATACCTGGCTTCTTCTTGACCGAAATTTCAGGTTTTGGGGTTTCACGATCCCTGTTGTCGAGAACCTCAACCTTCTCGATCCTCCGATCTCTGATATCCAGAAATTCCGAAACAGCTCTAACTTCAGCTAGCCCCCTGGACTATATCATTGGTCCATGAGACCATGACTTCATATGATCGCAATCCTAAGTATTTCATGATTTCAGGCTTTTGAACACCGAAACACATGGACCCCTTGTCCTCAGGATTCCCGATCCTCTGAATCCTGATTTCCCGAAATTGTCTCCCTTTCGGGATTTCCCTTCGAAGACCTAGATTGTTGCCACGCGTCCCCTAGAGATGGATGGTCCTCGTCACTTCACAGTTTTGGGAACTAAAATGTTTATGGGTTCTTTCCCTCGGAACTCCCGAAGTTCCAATTCCCGACCTCATATATGCTCAAATGACGTCAGCCGACCCCACAATAGAAATTTCCTCCTTATCAGGGTTTCGGAGTTCACGGTTTCGAAATGTCTGTGATTCCTATCTTCAGGATTCACGAAACGCCGAATCCTGAAATTCTGACGGCTTCTGATCTTCACCGCGTGTCCCAACTGATGGATGGTCTAGATCAAGATTGGGTTTTTCACTATGAAGTGACCCGATCTCCTGTCCTCTAGACTCCCGAAGTCCCGAATTCTGAAGTTCCGATATCCTGACGCCTTTCGGGACCTTCACTTTGCCTGCGAGAGTTTAACCCTCGTGCAACTCCAGTCAGATCCTATGACTGATGGGTAACTAGGTGAGGATCCAATGACTCATGATCTCTTGAGCTTGAAACTCTGGAAACATCCGTAACCTCCTTGCTTCTCTATCAGATCGGACGGCTGGCGGGATTTCGCTAATCCTCTACAAAGAAATTTGATTGTTCGTCTCTTCCCTTAGATGACTTAGCAGGTTCAAATCCTTTGGGGGGTCTTCCACGAATTCTATCCTTTCAAGAACCTCCTGCACGCATTCCTTGCGGCAACCCTCAATCACTTCAGTGTTGAACACCTTTAACTCTGTGCACTCCTTGCAGCGACAAATCCTTCAATAGCTTCTCAGGTTTCAAACCCTGAATTCAAGCTTGGTCTGTGCACACATTGCACGAATCCTGTGCCTAACTGCACCTTTGAGGGAATGAGAACAAAAGCTAATCTATCTGAGATTTCAGAGACAAACCTTTGAACCCTTTTTTTGTCAACGCACTCCTTGCGGACAATTCAACTACACTCCTTGCAGGAACCCTTGCTCAGATAAAGAAACAATTGAAACTCATTTCCTAACTCTTTCTCTCTCAGACTTCAAACATTTAACAAGAAATCATCCATACACAGCATAGAAAGAAAATGTATAATGGAAAGAGTAAAATAATGAACATACCATTCAACATACACATACAAGAAACAACTACAACTCCATGAATCTGAATTAAGACTTCTTCTATTAACTTAATCTTTGTACATGGGTGTTTTCCAATTACAGTTTCTCTATTCCAGCTCCTTATGCTCTCTTCTCCTTATCTTGGTAATTTTCTTCACTACTCTGCTCTCAATTGACATCCTCCTTCTATCTTACAATTACACAATGAGGGTGTCTATATCCGTTTTCCCTCCACTCCTAAAACTGTCAACTCTGAGAATTCAAAGCTACCTATTAACATAAATGCTTTCTACCTACTATGGATGAGAGAATATCACTCAAGGTCCTTTACAATATATACGTACGCCTCTCCTTAACTATCACATTTACGTTTTGGCCCATTTATCTTCGAAATTTTTTAAATAATTTATCATGTGTCTAAAATGTGTTGGCGCTTGCGCCACGCTCGCTTGACATTGGTGATGTTGCTGCATCATACTCCCTCTCTTGAAAATTTTCATGGGCTCCTGTCCATGAGCTTTCGCACAGTTTTTCCATGCTTCTAAATCTCTTCTTCATTCTCCCAGCTGGCATCTTCAACTGGATGTCCTTTCCATTTGACCAAGTATTCAAAGTATTGTCTTCTTCTGGTCTTCTTGCTAATTCTTTTGTCTAGTATGCTTTCCATCTGCGGATTCTCTACAAAATTCATCTGCTTTTTCCACTGGATCTCCGGTTGTTCATCACTTGTTCCTGCTTCCCCAGTTTTGTATGGGTACAAATATGATATATTGAATATCGGAGAAATTCTGATCCCATCGGGTAATTCAATCACCTATGCGAAGTCTTCTGCACTAGCGCTCCTAGTCGCAATCTCTTCTGAATCTCTCAGCTTAGAAATTCCTCTCAGCTGCATGCCATAAACAATTTGAAATGGACTTCGTCCTATGCTTCTATTGATTGAATCATTTTAAGAAAACTCCGCCTGTGGTAATATGTTGTCCCACTGGCTGTGGTGTTCTGTCACCAAGCTCCTCAACAAGTCTCTTAAACTCCTGTTTATGACTTCTGTCTGTCCATCCATCGGAGGATGATAAGCTAAAATGAATGATAAATTTGTTCCCAGCTTCTTCCATAAGGTTCTCCAGAAGTGTCACACGAACTTAGTGTCTCGATCCGAAACTATGCTCCTTGGTAAGCCATGAAGTCGAATGACTTCTTTGAAAAACAAATTCACTATGTGAGTTGTGTCGCTGGTTTTCTGACATGGAATAAAGTGTTCCATTTTGGAAAATCTATCCACCACCACAAAGATTGAGTCAAACCCTCTTTGTGTTCTTGGCAACCCCAATATGAAATCCATGCTGACTGCATCCCATGGCCTCTCAGGTATTGGCAATGGTTGATAAAATCCTGCATTCTGTCTCTTTCCTTTCGAATGTTGGAAAATTCTGCATCTTTCCACGAATCTCTTGACATATTTTCACATTCCCGGCCAAAATTATGACTCATTCAATTTTGCGAATGTCTTTTCGTGACCAAAGTGCCCGACCAATCCTCCACTGTGTTTCTCCTTCAGCAAATTCTCCCTCATGGAGCATTTTGGAATACAAAGTTGATTACCTTTAAACAACAATCCTTCCTGGATTATGTATTCTGTCCATTGGCTTCTATCTCTGAGAATTGGATTCTCAGTTGCTTGATATGCCCTCTTAAAATCTGGATCATCTCTGTACATGTCCCTGAGGTCATCAAAACCCAGTGTTTTAACTCTAAACTCCTGCAACAGCAAACATTTCCTGCTCAAAGCATCAACAACCTTGTTAGCAGTTCTAGAAATATGCTTAGTTACAAAAGTAAAGTTCTGCATGTATTCAACCCATTTTACATGTCTTTGATTCAAATTTTCCCGTCGAGTCACAAACTGCAGTGCATGATTGTCACTATATAGGAAAAACTCCTTCGGAATCAAATAATGTCTCCACTTCTTCAATGCCTGAATTATAGCATAGAACTCCTTGTCATATGTGGAGTACTTCACCTTCGCTTCATTCAGCTTCTCACTAAAGTATGCTATCGGCCTRTCTTCTTGACTTAATACTACCCCTATTGCAAATCCACTTGCATCGCATTTCACTTGAAATGTTTTTTGGAAATCAGGCAACACCATAATTGGTTGTTCCGTGATTTTCCTCTTCAACTRATTAAAACTCTTCTCAGCCTCTTCTGTCCAGTGAAAAGATTTGTGTCTTTTCTTCACTGTGTCCATCATCGGTGCACTAATTCCACTGAAATTCCTGATGAACTTCTGGTAGAAACTAGCCAATCCGTGGAAACTTATCACCTCAAATATGCTCTTCGATGATGGCCAATTCTTGATCACTTCCACCTTATCTGGATCCATCCTCAATTTATCTGCAGAAATAACAAATCCCAAATAGATGAGTTATGTCTTCATGTTTATCAGTAGCTTCTCTTGCTGTAATCTCTTCATCACTGTAGCTAAGTGTTTTAGATGCTCTGCCTCTGTTTTACTGAAGACTAGTATATCATCCAGATACACAATGACAAATTTTCCGATGAATTCCTTTAGGACTTCGTTCATCAACCTCATGAAGGTACTTGGTGCATTTGTTAAACCAAACGGCATAACAAGCCATTCATACAACCCTTCGTTAGTATTGAAGGCTATTTTCCATTCATCACCTTCCCTCATACGAATATGGTGATATCCACTTTTCAAATCAATCTTCGAAATTTTTTTTGCTCCACTTAAGAAATCCATCAAATCATCCATCCTTGGTAATGGAAATCTGTACCTGATGGTTATCTTGTTAATTTCCCTTGAATCAGTACACATCCTCCAGCCTCCGTCTTTCTTTGGACTGAGTATTGTCGGAACAACACATGGACTCTAGCTTTCTCTAACCAACCCTTTATCCAACAAATCCTGAACTTGTCTTTTGACCTCTTCATTCTCCTGCGGTGTTAATCTGTACGCTGCTTTGTTTGGTAAACTGGCTCCAGGTATGAGATCAATACGATGACTCACACTTCTGATTGGTGGCAATGAGCGAGGTAGTTCGTCCACTACTATGTCAGCGAACTCTTCCAGTAGTTCCTGAACCTCTTCTAGTAAATCATCTATCCTTGTGCTGGTTAAAACAATCGTTGGATTCCTGACCACAAAGAATTGTGGTTCCTCCTTCTTCTTGACCTCATTAAGGAGTTCCTTCCCACTCATGAGAAGTACAATGTTACTTACTTCAGGTTTCACTTCCTTATCTTTGATTGGAAGCAACATGTGAGTTCTCCCATTCTTTTCTAGGGTGTATATATTCATCTTCCCATCATGAATCACATTTCTGTCATATTGCCACGGTCTACCCAACAATAAATGACAAACATCCATGGGTATAACATTGTAGAGTATCTTATCATTATATCCTCCTATCTTAAATTCAACTAAACATTGTTTAGTGACATTTACCTGATGTCCCTTTTGTATCCATGAAACTCTATATGGACTTGGATGTTCAATCGTCTCCAGCTCCAGCTTTTCTACCATCTCTGTTGAAATGAGATTATCTGTGCTACCACTATCCACAATGACCTTACATACCCTATCCTTGGTTTTGCAAGTAGTTCGAAAAAGTTTGTTTCTCTGTACTGGATTTTCCACCTCCTTCTCTGGTGTCAAAAGAACTTTCCGCATCATCAACGATCTTTCGCCTTCAGCATCTTCTACCTCAACATTCCGCCCATATGCTTTGGAGATGTGAGTCTCTCCACTCTCTTTGTTCTTGTCTGGACATTCATAAGATTTGTGTCCATTCTTTCCACATGTGAAGTATTTTATTACTCCACCTCTTCCTCTTCCTCTACCTCTAGTGTGAGGAAAAATATTATTATCAACATAATCTCCTCTTTGTTTGGTATGCTGCCCTCTCTGTTCAGCATATTGTCTTTCTTGTGAGGTTCCACCTCTTTCAGTTCAAGCCTGAGGTTTCTTCCAGTCCTCCTTGGGTTTCTGATTTTTATCTTGGACAACTGATTTGCCCCTGCTTGACTTCTGCCTCAGCCTCTTTGACCTTTCTTTCGGCTCAGCTTCTCTTTAGCCTTTAGATCCATCTGATAAGCATCTTCCACCGTTTGGATGGTTACCATGCTCATCTCATCCTGAATGTCATATCTCAGGCCATTCATGTACCTAGCAAACTTTTCATCATCGCTTTCCCAATGACCTGCCCTGATGTTCAGCCTGTAGAATTCTTCAGTATATTCCTTCACTGTCATCAACTTTTGTCTCAAATTTTTCATTCTTCGAAACAGAGTAATCTGGTAATCTTTGGGAATGAATTTTGCCTTCATCTTCGCAATCATCCTATCCCAACTCTTGATTTTCTGCTTGCCTTTGCAGCGTCTGTCAACTTGTAGTTCATCCCACCATAATGTTGCATGTCCTTTTAGCCTTGTGACAGCATGTTTGACCTTCTTGTCTTCCTTGACATCTTCATAGTCGAAATAAGTGTCCAGAGCTCTCATCCAGTCTAGAAGCTCTTCAGCATCCGGGTTTCCTTCATAAACTGGGATGTCCATTTTTTCCTTGGCACCCATCCTTGCGACAACTCTAATCAAGTGTTCATTTGTGGCATCTTCCACTGAAACTTCTTCTTCTTCATGTTCAACTTCATTTTCACTTTCGGAATCATTAAGATCTCCAATACCGACCGTGCATCTCTGAGCTGTCTCCATGTCCTCAAGTATGGCACGTAAATCACGCATTTCTCTTGCCATGGCTAGGTCAAGCATCTGCCTACCTCTTCTTTTTGGTATTTCCCTTTCCTCTGGCAGATCGGGTGTTTTCATATCCCTTCTTCTTGGTGGCATGGTGAATTTTCCTTTTCCTTGCCACAGAAAGAAAAGAACCCTTTCTGTGCTCTAATACCAAACCTGACGTAGATGTCACCTTTTGCCTCGACAAAGCTTCTGTGCCGACCTCCTGGTCTTAACGGATCGTTCTAACTTCACCTTCGAACCGAAGTGGCTCTTTCGATTCCTCACTAGAATCTTTGTTAAAAACCTAATTCACAGGTCCTTCTTTTTCCCCCTGTCACAACTTTTGCCCATACTTGGCCTCTTCTTGACTGAATTTTTGGGTTTCGGGGTTTCGCAATCCCTATTGTCGAGAACCTCAACCTTGTCGATCCTTCGATCTCTGATATCCTGAAATTCTGAAATGGCTCTAACTTCGGCTAGCCCCCTGGACTATATCTTTGGTCCATGTGACCATGACTTCATATGATCGCAATCCTAAGTCTTTCATGATTTCGAGCTTTCAAACGTCAAAACACATGGACCCCTTGTCCTTAGGATTCCCGATCCTCTGAATCCCAATTTCTTGAAATTGTCTACCTTTCGGGATTTCCCTTAGAAGACCTAAATTGTTGCCACACGTCCCCTAGAGATGGATGGTCCTCGTCACTTCGCAGTTTCGGGAACTAAAATGTTTATGGGTTCTTTCCCTCGAAACTCCTGAAGTTATGATTCCCGACCTTCTATATGTTGAAATGACGTCAGTTGGCCCCACAATAGAACTTTCCTCCTTATCGGGGTTTCGGACTTTGTGGTTCTGAAATGTCCGTTCTTCCTGTCTTCAGGATTCGCGAAATGCCGAATCCCGAAATTCCGACGGCTTCTGATCTTCAGCACGTGTCCCAACTGATGGATGGTCTAGATCAAGATTGGGGTTTCCACTATGAAGTGACTTGATCTCCTGTCCTCTAGACTCCCGAAGTCCCGAATTATGATGTTCCGATATCCCGACGCCTTTCGGGACCTTCACTCTGCCTGCGAGAGTTTAACCCTTGTGCAACTCCAGTCAGATCCTACGGCTTGCGGGTAACTAGGTGAGAATTCAACATCTCACGATCTCCTGAGCTTGAAACTCTGGAAACAGCCATAACCTCCTTGTTTCTCTATCAGATCGGACGGCTGGCGGGATTCCGCTAATCCTCTACAAAGAAATTTGATTGTTCATCTCTTCCCTTCGATGACTTAGCAGGTTCGAATCCTTTGGGGGGTCTTCCACGACTTCCAACCTTTCAAGAACCTCCTACATGCATTCTTTGCAGCAACCCTCAATCACTTCAGTGTTGAACACCTTTAACTCCACGCACTCCTTGCAGTGACAAATCCTTCAATAGCTTCTCAGGTTTCAAACCCTAGATTCAAGCTTAGTATGTGCACACATTGCACGACTCCTGTGCTTAATTGCACCTTTGAGGGAATGAGAACAAAAGATAATCTATCTGAGCTTTCAGAGACAAACCTCTGAACCCTTTTTTTGTCAACGCACTCCTTGCGGACAATTCAACTGCACTACTTGCAGGAACCCTCGCTCAGATAGAGAAACAATTGAAACTCATTTCCTAACTCTTTCTCTCTCAGACTTCAAACATTTAAAAAGAAATCATCCATACACAGCATAGAAAGAAAATGTATAACCGAAAGAGTAAAATTATGAACATACCATTCAACATACACACACAAGAAACAACTACAATGCCATGAATCTAAATTAAAAATTCTTCTATTAACTTAATCTATGTACATGGGTGTTTTCCAATTACAGTTTCTCTGTTCCAGCTCTGTATGCTCTCTTCTCCTTCTCTTGGTAATGTTCTTCACTACTTTGCTCTCAATTAGCATCCTCCTTCTATCTTACAATTACACAATGACGGTGTCTATATCCATTTTCCCTCCACTCCTAAAACTGTCAACTTTGAGAATTCAAAGCTACCTACTAGCATAAATGCTTTCTACCTACTATGGACGAGAGTGGATCACTCAAGGTCCTTTACAATATATAAGTACGCCTCTCGTTAACTATCACATTTACGTTTTGGTGCATTTATCTTCAAAACTTTTTAAATAATTTATCATGTGTCTAAAATGTGTTAGCACTTGCCCCACACTCACTTGACATTGGCGATGCTCCTGCATCAGTAGTCCACATTGATAAGTCCTTAGTTCAAATTTTTGTCCAACAAGGTAGTGTCTCCAAACCTTCAAGGCATATATGATGGCTAATAACTCCAAATCATGTGTCGCGTAGTTCTTCTCATGCTTTCTCAGTTTCCTCAAAATGTAAGCAATCGCTCATCCATCTTGCATCAAGACTCTGCCTAAACCTTCCTTGGATGTGTCAGTGCATACCAAGAAGTCTGCATCCATGTCAGGGACCTTTTGTATCGGTGCAGTTGTCAACAACTCCTTAAGCCTCCGAAATGCTTCCGCGCATTTCTTGGTCTAAACAAACTTCTTGTTTTTCTTCTGCAATTCCATGATCGGATTTGCTATCTTCGAAAATCCCTCAACAAACCATCGGTAATATCCTGCTAAAACCATAAAGCTATGCACTTCCATGAAATTTATCGGTGCAGGCCATTCCACAATAGCCTTGACCTTGGCTGGATCCACGGTGATACCTTCGCCGGAGATGACATGCCCTAAGTAGTGAATCCTTGATTGATAAAAAGAGCATTTGGACAAATTCCCATACAATTTGTGCTCTCGCAAAAACTGTAGTACCAAGTGCAAGTGCTCTTCATGCTCCTCCATCGTACGAGAGTAAATCAAAATATCATCAATGAACACTCGGACGAACTTTTCCAAGTACTCGCGGAACACCCTGTTCATCAAACTCATAAATACTCCTGGGGCATTTGTCAGTCCAGACGGTAAAACAACAAACTCGTAATGTCCAAACCTCCTCTTAAAGGTGGTCTTAGGGACATCATCCTCCTTGATCCGTAACTGGTGATATCCTGATCGCAAATCGATCTTGGAGAACACCGTCGCACCCTTCATTTGATCGAATAGATCATTAATTCTCGACAAGGGATACTGGTTCTTGATCGTAGCCTTGTTCAATTGACGGTAGTCAATGCAAAGCCTCCACGATCCATCCTTCTTTCATATGAAAATAACAGGTGCACCCCACGGTGACACACTAGGACGTATCAGTCCCAGGTCCAACAACTCCTTTAGTTGTATTTTCAACTCTTGCAACTCTGGGGTGGACATCCGATAAGGTGTTCTTGTTATCGGTTCGGTCCCCGATTTCAGGTCTATGGTAAAATCCAATTCCCTTTCTGGTGGCATCCCAGGTAACTCTTCTGGAAATACGTCCACAAAATCCTTCACCACTGGAAGGTGCTCAAGACCTTCCGCTACTCCCTTCTTGTTTAGCGCAAGGATCGCATAAATCTTGCACCCCTTGCACATACTCTTCCGTATCTATAAGGAAGAGACAAACCTCAGGGAAAATCTCTGGTTCTGTCCTACAATCACACATCTCTGTCCCTCGTCATCAACCAAGCTCAAACGTTTTGTCTTATAGTTGAGTATCGCCTCATGCGATTCCAACCAATCCATACTAATTATGACATCATAAGATCCTAAGATCATGACATACAAGTTGGCCCTTGTGACAAACTCTCCTAGGTTAAGGGCACAACCCGTAACCTTTCCTCCAACCTTCTGTTTGTCTCCCGATTCCATCTCCACGTAGCTAAAATCATCCTATTTGACTGCCTTTACGTTAATCCTTTTTAGCGTTGCACCAGAAATGAAACTCTCGATAGCATCGAGATCTATCAAAACACTAAGGGTTTGGTTAGCGAAAGTACCAGTCATCTCGAGCACAATTGACTAGTGCTCTTCCTGGTGGTTATTCACCACTGCATGAATCCGATGGGCCTTGCCCATATCTCCCACGGTAGTGGGTCTGGCTGATCCAGACGCTCTAGTGCTCTCCACAGGACAATCACGCTGGTAGTGTGGCTCCCCACACGTCCAACACCCCTTCTTCGACCCAGTAGTCCTGATACCCGAAGTAGAAGATGACGACCCATCGGCCTGGAACCCTGGTTTGTTCTACTGAATAGGCCTAAATTGCTGTTGCTGTAGGCGACACTGCTGCTGATGCAATGGTCCCCGATAAGGGGTCTGCTGTTGAGGCGATGGTCGTTGGGGTGCAGTGAAAGTGGATACCCTCTGGAAGCCACGATATCCCGGCGTAAGTCTCGCTGGTGTCTGGTGCTGCTGTGTTCCAGATGAATCTTGCCCTGCATCCTCTCACTGGAGTCCTGGTCTGACCCCCACTGATAAGCTCCTCCTCTGCTATGAGGCCCTTATGAATGACATCATGCAAGGTTTGGGGCATCAAAATCCTAACCTTTGCACGCAGGCCGCCATTAAGGCCAAACATGAACCTGTTGACCTTAATTTTTTCAGTTTTAAGGTGCGGAGTGTATCGGAGAAGCTCCATAAAACGGGCCTTGTACTCGGGCACCATATGACCTCCCTGTCGTAAGGCCTTGAACTCATTGAGCCGACGCTCGATGAATTCCTCTGATAGGTACCTCTCTCGGAACTGTTCCTCAAACAATTCCCATGACACGTCTTCGAAGACCATGTTCAGCTGCGGTAGGAGCGTCTTCCACCATAGAATAGCGCTCCCCTTCAGTTGAAAGACTGCTATGCAAACCTTCATGTTGGAGGTATAATCACGAAGTGCGAAGCACATCACCATGTTCTCCAACCATGCCTCGGCGGCTGCACCATCTGGGGCACCAAAGAACTCGAGAAATTTGACCTTCTTGAGTTCACGGTGAATGCTACCAGTAATGGCCGGTGCGCCTGGCGGAACCTTAGCGGGCGTCGACACCCTGGCCTCATCTTTGTCCAAATGGCTAATCAGTACCTCAGACATGCGTTGAAAATATCTCATCATCCCGACTACATCGCCAACTGCTATCTGCTCCTGTCCGAGAACCTGCTCGTCTCCCTGGGGGTTAGACCCCTCAGGTGTGGATGCTACTGGAGGTATCACGCCTCCTTCCCTAGCACCCCATCGTCTTCCTCCACGACATCTTCTAACCATGATTACCTGCACGCACACAAGTCAACTCAATTAGCAACAGTATAATCAAATCATAACAATGAAATCCATAGCAATACCAAGTCGCGAGTTGAACCCGCACTGATACCATATGTAACGAACCTCCTCGTTACGCTAACAAACCTCTTAGAACAAGTGCAACTTTTTTTTTTTTTGTTTAAAGGTGTGTGCACACGTGTACAAGGGAAATAAATACATTTGACTCTGCGTCGCCACCCGACGACGAACAAGATGCAAACCATGATGAACACAATAAGACAACATAAGACGCATAACAAGTAACTGCATGCATTTAACGACGATCAATCGACAATAAGTAAGATTGACTACCTTCCCGTCTTACCCTGCAATGGTTAGGACCTCCAAGACACATAAGCAATGCTCAAGCCCAGGTTTCCATCGATTTTAACCATTTAAGGTCTCAGGGCTGGCGACTGTTTTGAGGAACATGGAGGTGTCTACATCCCACCCGACACAAGCAGACCAAGCAACTAAACAATTACCAACAAGTACTACAAGTTAAAATAACAACCACGTCCTCTATGGAGGGCGCAAGTTAGAAGGACTCTGACAACGACCAAACATGGTTAAGACAAGGCATTGTCTACGACTCAATTGGTATTAATTACAGATGAATTTCTCCATTTAAATTCAAATAATCGACGTGTTACCCAATCCACCCTTTGGAAATAATGTAAATTCAATTGATTGCTATTCCTCATTTACTAACTCATAATAACTGATTGCGCTTAGCTCAATGACATTACATTTTTGTTAACAAATCCAACAACTTTAACAACATTACCCTGAAATAATAACCACATTATCAACATTGCATTTTATATTTCCATAACCTTGCCAATAAAATAACATTAAAATTACATTATAGTAGCATTACACATCCCTATTAAAATAACAATCTATTACAGTACCTTACACTAACATTCCATTTCATTCCATTCCATTCCATTCCATTACATTACATTAACATTTCATTACATTACCTTACATTCCATTAACATTCCATTAACATTTCACTAACATTCCATTACATAATAATTTCTTTACATTACATTCATTCCATTACATTACATTACATTAACCTTCCATTACTTTACATTAACATTCCTTTATGGTTTAGAATCCCGAGAATGGTGAGGTGCTCATGCTGTCAGGGTGGTTTCATAGCAGAGGTGGGTTATTACAGTTGCAGAGGGAGGGCACAACTAGCAGTGACAGAGGTGCGAATCTAGAGGTATGCAGAGGCAAAAGTTCATACAGCCAAAATGAAAGGAATTTATAACACCATACGCAGAGATGTGTAACCACAAAACGCAGAGATTGGAGTGGGTGAAAACGTGTGGGTATTCTTCCCCAAATCGCATAGGAAACACAACACAAATGCAGAGAATGAGTAACATCAAAACACAGAGATTGGATTGGGTGAAAATGCATGGGTATTCTTCCCCAAATCGCACAGGCAACACAACACAATTGAAGAGAATGAGGGCGAGATCCATGTGGGTATAAACGCAGTTCAACAATGCAGACGAAATTGCAGAATCCAAAACAACGAAATTGCCAACAACCCAATCGAGTAATGAATTACCCAATCACATTTCCAGAACAATCACAATACACCTTTACAACACGAAAGTGCCAGAGGGGGATTCTTCAATAACAGAGTTACAAGGCAGATTGCCAGAATGAATTCTCAGATCTAAAATTTATAAAAATGAAAATGTCCATACAACTATTGCCAAAACAAATTTTCAGATCCAATTTTACAAAAACGAAAATGCCCATACAACTATTGCCAGAACGAATTCTCAAATCCAATTTTACAAAAATGAAAATGCCCATAAAACTGTTGCCAGAACGAATTCTCTGATCCAATTTTACAATAATGAAAATGTCAAACACCTATTGCCAGAACGAATTCTCAGATCCAATTTTATAAAAATGAAAATGCCCATACAACTATTGCCAGAACGAATTCTCAGATCCAATTTAACAAACACAAAAATGCCCATACAATTTTTGCCAGAACGAATTCTCAGATCCAATTTTACAAAAAAGAAAATGTCAAACACCTATTTCCATATATAAAAGTGCCCACAGTCAGATATAAACACCCACAGTCATATATAAATGCCCACATTAAAACAAAACGCTCACAGTCAAATATAAAAACGCCCACCGTAATTTATAAACGCCTACAACAATACAAAATGCCCACAGTAATATATAAATGCCCACATTATTACAAAACGCCCATAGCCATATATAAAAATGCCCATAGTCAGATATAAATGCCCACAGTCATATATAAATGCCCACATTAAAACAAACGCCCACATTCATATATAAAAATGCCCACCGTAATTTATAAATGCCTACAACAATACAAAATGCCCACAGTAATATATAAAAACGCCCACCGTTATTTATAAACGCCTACAACAATACAAAATGCCCACAGTAAAATATAAATGCCCACATTATTACAAAACTCCCATAGCCATATATAAAATCGCCAACAGTCAGATATAAACGCCCACAGTCATATATAAATGCCCACCGTAATTTATAAATGCCTAAAGAACACCAATAAGAAATTACAGCCAATAGTAAGAGAATGCCAGAGCAAGGGATAATTCATCGAAAGGATTGTGGGGTTATAACAGTCTAGGTGCAGAAAAAAACAACAAGGAAACGGGATGATCCAAAATTCAACACATCAATCGTCATCATACGGATTCATATACAACTTTAAACAATTTTCCTTTTATTCTTAAACAAACAAACGCACTTGCGTACCTGTGACCGACGATGAATAACCCGAAGATGCTATCTCGCACTTGAGCTCCGTGCCGCTCCCGCTCGCTGACCACCAAGACCTCACCGGTACCTCCTAGCCAACGCTAGGGGTACTCTACTTCCCCCTTAGCCCCCTGAGCTGCAAAGGGCCCACACACTATCCAGATGGTACGTCTAGCTCCCAGCTCGCCTCGCAATGCCGAGCAACCACTCCTATTCGAGCTGGGAAATCCCAACTCCCCATAAGTAACCAGTCAAATCACAAATCCGGCACCGTAACGTTACGCTAACAGCCGATTCCGCTTCTTCCTTCTCTTCCCTTTCTTTTATAGAGTTTTAGAACTTCCATCTTTCCCTAAATTTCATTTAATTTAAGTTTTAATAAAAATCTTCTAAAAACTCTCCTTTGTACAAGTGTCATCCATCCCCCACGTTTCTCCATTAACTATTTTTCTTAATTTATTAAATTGTCTTATTTCCTTCACCCACCTAGAGTTACTCCTATTTTTACTCCTAGGTGTCCCTAGATTCCCTTACAGGTTTTAAATACTTTCCCTAAAATGAAGTTGCGAATTTAGTTCAATTTAGAAGGTTCTTAATTGCAGATTCTTTACTATGTTGACCTCGATTTTTACCATAATTTCCCCTCTTTCCCTTATTATGTTTCCTCCATTCCTTAGTTTCCTAATTTATATTATTCCCTTCTTTCCCCTTTTTATTAGAGCCAAAAATGGCAGTTGTGCAAATTAACCTCTTTTCCTTTTATTAATAATTTAATATCTTTTACACTTTCACAAGTTAAACAATTAAATTCTTCTTTACAATTTTAAATCCACTAATTTTAATTACATTCTTACTCTCTTCATTTTACCCCAAAAATTTTATGAAGACTAAAACTATTACTTAAATGGTTTTTAGTTTAATTTTTTTTTATTTTTTATAAGGTATTTTTCTTAAGGTTAAACAAAATTTTACTCTAGAGAAGTTTTAGACTTAGGACTTAGATTCTGAACTGGGTGACATTTAATTAGAGAAGTTGTTTAAGAATTTATTAATGTGTTAAATGTCTTAGGGCCATCTAGGTTTGTTCCTTCATCATCATCAACGCGACATGCCCTTCAGGACGCACCACATTCTCCAAGGGTGCCACTCGCCTCCTTTGTTCCTTTGCGCGACGTGCCCTTCAGGATGCACTACGTGCTCCAAGGCTACCACTTGCCTCTTGTGTTTCTTTTGCGTGATGTGCCCTTCAGGATGCACCACGTGCTCCAAGGGTGCCACTTGCCTCTTGACTGATTGGTAGACATCAATAACCCCTGGAGTCAACACTTCGCTAGGTGAACTTGTGGGAGACTAAGGGCTTCTAAGGAATAAGGCCCCCGCCTTATTGCGCGCCCTTTAGAATCATCGTGAGTGACTGTCGCAGTCTACCCTCACGGCATCATTGGTCCTCTCGAACTAGGTAATCGTTAACCTATAGTTCGATCCACGGCAGGAGTGCTAGTAGGCTATTGCAGAGCTGCTGTCCACACCTGTCCCTCAACCTCTCTAGTAGTCGTGTGTGGCCCCTTTACTCCATATGTGAGTCTGGTCGACATGCTATCATCATCGTGCATCATCAACAATCATGTCAGACATGTCCCCATCATATCATCTAATCAAATGTACTGAAATCACAATAAAATAATCAAACCCCAATAGCACACTCCCTGACTCGATTCAGAGTCCAAGGGTTCCGTCAATGCCTCTGCATCCTCAAGGTCCAAAATCCTGTACACTCAGTAAAACCGAGTTAATAACACATGTCTATGTCAATGTAGTAAAACATCATGTCATCTATCATAACGCATCATAATCAAGGACAAATGTTTTAATATCATAATAGTCCGGATCACTTGTGAGCAAGTTTCCTCAAAGAATAAGTTTTCTCAGTGCGCTAGAGCAGGATGTTACATCTACGGTCGTCACTTCGGCATTAATAGACCTATGGATCTCAACGCCCTACCTTTCTGTGCAAGGATGATGAGCGAAGGATGAACCTATCAGTTGTCTACCTCCATTGTTATACTTGGATGATTGGATCCTTTTGGTTCTCTTACTGTTGTCTGCATTTTGTATCGATATTCTGGCAATGGAAAAACAAATTGATTCATGTCTGCATTTTGTATTGGTATTCTGGAAATGGTAAAACGAATTGATTCATGTCTATATTTTGTATTGGTATTCTGGCAATGGAAAAATGAATTGATTCATGTTTTCATTTTTTATTGGTATTCTGGCAATGGAAACATGGATTGATTCATGTCTGCACTTTGTATTGGTACTCTGGCAATGTAAAAATGAATTGATTCATGTCTTCATTCTGTATTGGTATTCTAGCAATGGAAACACAGATTGATTCATGTTTTCATTTTGTATTGGTATTCTGGCAATAGAAAAATGAATTGATTCATGTCTGCATTTTGTATGGGTATTCAGGCAATGGAAAAACGAATTGATTCATGTTCGCATTTTGTATTGGTATACCAGGTGAATGAAAACGATTTTATAACTCCTTGTTGTTACCACTATTATAATTCCTTGCATTTTGTGTTTTGCTTTGAATTATAACTCTGCGTCCCTACTGTTTCCATGGTTCATCACCACGAATTTAATACTTAGACATTTTATTCCCACTATTTGACTGTCACGGATTTTTAATTACAGAGGTTTTCACTAGACTTAACGCCCACAATTTGTTGCTCCCAACCGTTTTCTAAGTGGATGTTAATGCCCACGATTTTTTCTTGAAAACGTTGACTGTGTTGTTGTTGAATTCACCCACGAATTTAGCCTTTTAAATCATAAATTCACTTGCCGAAATGACCATGGTTTTGGTAAATAAAAATTGATTGTGTGCATGTTGAATTCACCCACAAATTTAGCCTTTTAAATCATAAATTCACTTGCCGGAGTGACCATGGTTTTGGTAAATAAAAATTGACTGTGTGCATGTTGAATTCACCCACCCTCTTTTTTGCTATTCAATTCATAACTGACTTGCAGTAATGACCACGATTTTGCCTTCAAACTGTGAGTGTGTTTTCCCTTGAGTGATGGATTGTGTTGATGTTGATTGGATTCATTTGCCTTTAATTGTTGAGTTGTTGTCGACTAGGCATGATTGGCTACCTTGTGGGCACTACGTTTTTGCTAATTTTTCCACATCAAATTAAATGGATAACAATTAGTTAAATGCCTTACCATTGCCAGATTCATTGCTATGTAATGGTCACATTAATTGCCTTGATTTTTGCTAGAAAATAAAATGGATAGCAGTTAGTTAAATGCCTTGTTATTGCTAGATTCATTGTTATGTAAGGGTCATATTAATTGCCAGAACAATTTCTACAACAATGTAAATGGCCAACATATTCATTCTTTGGATTAAATGCCACAGCGAAATAAATGTTAACTGACACCTTATATGCCTTGTTAATTCTATATTACTTGTTAAGACACAAGTCATGTAAACTACCGTGTTAATGCACTTTTAATTGTCATGTTAATGGTCATGTAACTGCCTTGTTATTTCTATATTAATTGTTAAGTAACCGCTATGCTAATTTCCTCGCTAAATTTCTCCAACCCTGCTAATAGTTAGCAGTTTCCTTCTAATATTATTAGACAACTAGTATTGTTAGTTCGGTCAATATAGCTAGACTACATGTTGAGATTTAATTTCTCATAAGTGTTATAATAATAGTTTTCTACCTTAAGATTGTTAACGCTGTTATTTAAGTTAATGACTAGTTGTAACTTAGATGTGCCCTGTCTAGAATGGGAACTCATGTTAAAAGTGATTGTAATCATTGACTAGTTTAGACCAGGTGATTGGTTGGGTGAGAACGATGTCGTGTATTGGTTTGTGACATCCCGTGTCTTCCTCCTCTGACGTTTTGTTGACTAGTTGTTGGGGTATAGGTGTGGTTTTCCTCTCAGTATTTAGTTTCTAGCATGTCAGATTATCTAGATTCCTCGGTCCAGATAGGATGTGCTGTGCCAAGGTTATTGATGCATCTATCACATGGGAATGACATGATTCCTGATGAGGGGATCATGGCATGCCCTGGGGGATAGCGGCGAACGAGATCTCGGCTGGAGTAGGTGCTTTGTGTGAGTGTTGACAAGCATGCAAGTTGCTCTTTGCGCAAGGGTCGAGCACCTTCAGGCATTAGGTCCACACACCTTGAGGTTCTAGTCTTTATTTGTCTAGGCCATGATGTCAAGATGGGGATGTTGTCCCTTAGCTTGTAGGCATGGTTGTGTTTGCATCGGAAGGGTAGTCGTCCTCCTCGTTATTGCGCATGTTTTGAGAGTTGTCTTGAGCCGGTGTGTGGTGTCATAGTAACCTGTTTCTTGGATTGCGTGCTAGAATTCATCGTCAGTGGTGTGATTAAACTTTTGACACCATCTCCTTCTTTCCTCTTAACCCCCCACCCCCCAAAAAAAAATAATAAATGTTTCGCTTGTTTTCGTAATGATGGGGATGTTACAATCTTAATTTATATTAGGAATATGAACAACCCTCAAACCCATCCCATGTAACATGAAAATAAAGGAATTATTATAAAAACTTAATGAAATTTAAACAATCCTAATGGGAAGTTTAAAGCAATGGCATATAATCCATGTTCATGGAAGATCTTCACCTCATTTTGATTAAAACATGGGTGTGTGAGGTTATGAAGATTAAACTCTTTGTTTTGGGGATTCTAATGCATTACATTATATGTTCTCTTTGTGGATCCAACCATAGAGAAATTTTAAGGAATCTTAAAGAAATGTTCTAATACATTTTTTAGTGGATCCAACCATAGGGAACTTTTAATGAATCCACTTGCTTTTTGTTTTCCTGAATTGATTTCCCTTGGAGAACCCAACTTCTGATTTCAATGAATTCTTTGTGTGGGTTTTATTGATTATTATGAAAAGATTGTGGTTTTATATTCCGTCCCTTATCCCTTTAGTCATCATTCCTTGCCTGAGCAGTCAGTTAGGAGCCGAATCGATGGTCGTCACTTCGGTGTTTAAAGACTTATAGTTTCAAATGCCCTATTTTTCTGTGCATGGATGATGAGTGAAGGATAAGAATTTTCCCTGTTGTCTATCCCTTAATTATATTTTAGTTGATTGATTCATGGATGAATGTTTAGTCCTTGTGTCTTCGTCTTTGATGTGCATTGTGAATGATAAACCTCTGAGTTGAATGACAGTCCTTTAGCGAATCCAACTTATGATTTCAATGACTTCTATGTGTGGGTTTTATTGATTATTATGAAAAGATTGTGGTTTTATCTTTTGTCACTTATCCCTTTAGTCATCAGTATATGCCTGAGCAGTCGACTAGGAGCCGAATCGAAGGTCATCACTTCGGTGTTTAAAGACCTATAGATTCAAATCCCCTACTTTTATGTGCATGGATAATGAGTGAAAGATAATAATTTTCCATGTTTTCTATGGACCCCTTATCTTTGAGTTTATTGATTCATGGATAAATGTATAGTATTTGTGCATTCTAATAAGTGAGTACCTTTGCGGCTTGATTGATTAAAAGTTCGATTTATCTCTATGTTTCTAATTGCTTGAACTTGGGTACATCTCTGCATTTTTATTGATAAGCTCTGCATTGTGGATAGATATTGAGGAGAGATATCGACACAAGATTCTCCAAACATTCCTCGAACATGCTCTAGGTTATCCCAATAAGGAAGATCAAGAACTCCTTCTTCGACTGAGACTCCAAGTGAGAAACAACAATCTTGTAAGAGGAGATTTTTAAATGAGTCTGTGAATAGATCAACTACATAACCTGCTCAAGAAAGTTCTATGGATGCATCCTTCTTAGATAGGTTGTGCATTGATACTCCTAAACCTAATAATGTAGGGAATACCTCTAGACAAGAGAATATTTCTGGCAATTTTATTTGATTTTGTTTATTTTTATTGTATTTAAATTTATGTGAGGTTATATCTTGAAGTTACTTTCAAATGTGCGTGTGGATAATCAATTTAGAGCAAGGGATGACAATGAAAAAGAGAGTGGTTTTCATGAAGATTCAAATGTAGGTGCAGAGGGTGAAGATGGATTTAGGAGGCTTTGTTATCAAGAAACAAAAGATTACACGCCTACGTCCACCTATCCTTCATATGTTGGTCATGAACTTCCATGGGAAGGGAATCCTGAAGCAATGACACTTGAGAAATGCTCACGTGTTAAAAATAGGTTGGAAAATGATTTGGTGGCCTTCGAACTCCCTCAGGAGAGAAAACAAAGCTTGCAAATTGTTTTGCATTCATTGGAAAACTTTATGGATGCATATCAGAAGATGGTGCCAACCCCTGACAATTTTGTCGATCTAATGAGGTGACGAAAGTCAGAGGTGATGGGTCCTGATAAATGGGAGGGATTAAAAAATAGAGTTTCAAAAGAAGATGTCATTTCCATGTTCAATTTCAAAGATGACACAAAGCGGAAGCTGTTGAAGGTGCAATATTTTAAGCACCCTGACTTTGCAGGACATCTGTATAACAAATTTTTGGCGGCATATGAGAACTTGTCATGGAACGATGAGGTTCTACACTATTTTGCAAGACATTTTTTTGCAGAGTTTTTCTTGCACATGCACCCTAATTATACTAGTCTACTATCCAAATATTATGGGACTAATAAAGGACGTACATATGATCACAAAGGGGCATATCGAAGTGTGACATTGTTAAGGCCTCCACAATCTTTAGTACCTTGCCCAATAGGGGCATTTGCTTCACTTTCAGAGTTGCAGGCTACATCAGAGGTTGGAAAAGATGCCAAGAATGAAATCAGAGAAAATTTGGAAGCATTTTTTTATGGTGTTGATGTTGGCATGAATCATCAGTGAGCATAATCCAATTCCTAGGCCACATTTGTTTATAAAATAGATGCAGAGTTAGATACAATGTCAGTAGAAGATGTTTTGGAGTATGCAAAATTTTGTCGGGATGGTTAGAAGAAGGTCATTCATAATGATGACCCGAACCATAGATTGGTATGTGTTTTATTTTGATGCCAACGTCCCCTGCTTCACAACCCACAGGTCGGAAGGTCCACGTTGACGCAGGATATTTCCTTTCTCATGGCCCGAAGAACACTAACCGGAGCTTCTATTTCCCTGTCGGGAAATCTGCACCCACAGAAATCCTCGTGGGATCCCCTTTTCACACTCGGGGGATCGGACTTCGTAACTTCGCGAGGTCAATGGTCGAGCGTTGTACCCTCGAATCCCTGAAACCCGATACAGTCAAAGCTGACCCATTCCTTCTCCCTATCGGGATTTTCCCTATAACGATTTCGGCACTCGCGATGTTGAACAACTCGGTTCCCCGAATCCCGAATCCCGATATGCCGAAACTCCGATATACTTTGCGAGTTTGACTTTTCAACGCTTCACCTCATCGAAATTTCAGAGTTTGCAATATCGCGAATCTTGATGCAATTATTCGGGACTTCTTGCCACGAAACTCCAAAATGGAATGCCACCTATCCACTGATTGACTCCTGTGGCCCCACACTATTCTATTAGCCGTCAGGATATCGCGTTTCGTGATTTCACAATTCCTGTTGCAACGTCTACATGAATTCAACCGGCAAAAACCCGATGTGGAAATCCACGAGCAGATCCGACAGTCCTTATGGCTCGGATCTACGATCCTGGCCCTCCTGAGCTTTGAACCTTTTGGGAATACTTCGTTGTATCTCCCCTGCTCTTTTGTGAGATCTAACGGCCCACGAAAATTCGTGAATTCTTCTCGGAGAATTTCGACCGTTCTTCCTTGGTGATTTCTATGAATGACCAAGTGTTCCTCCACCAACTTGTCCACCTGTGGTGCAAACTTATGATGCTTCTAACCAACTTTCAAGGCACAAATTCCCTGCATTGTCCTTCAACAGTTTCGAAGGCCTTATCCTTCCTAAGCTTTTCCCAACTCTGAATCTTTCAGAAAACCTTGCACGCACTCCTTGAGGCAGACATTCAACCACTTCCAAGTGTTGAATTTTTTTTGACCCTGCGCACACATGCAACAACAGTCTCTAGATGCTTCACTTAGGTTCACAACCCTGAGACTTCACCCAGCCTGTGCACTCCTGGCGTGGCTCGTGTGTCCAACTACACTTTGAGGAAATGAGAACAAAAGTAAAACTATCTGAGCTTTAGAGACACAACCCTGAATTCTTGTCGACGCACTCCTTGCGGACACTTCAACTGCACTCCTTGCAGGAACTCTTACTCAGATAGAGAAACAATTGAAACTCATTCCATTATCCTTTCCTCTCAGATTTTAGACTCAAAACATGAAATCATATACACATCATACAAAGAAAATGTATAACACGAAGCAAACATTCATGAGCATATTATTCAACATGAATACACAGAGAACAAACACAAAAACCATGAATTTGAATCAACCTCTTTCTATTAATTCAAATATATGTACATGGGTGTTCTTACACAACTCTCTGCATGCTCTCTCTTCTCAGCAATGCTCTCCTGACTAATGTTACAATACACAATGAGGGTGTCTATATCCCATTTCCCTCTTACGCTCTCAAACAATCTAATCTACACATTCAATTCTACCTACTTGCATTAACTACTTTAAATGCTTTCTATCTACTAAGGACAAGAGCAAATGGCTTAAGGTCTGTTTACATTATACAAGTGCGCTTCATTAAATTGCCATATTTATGTTTGCGCATCAACTCCAAGAGAAATTCAAAATTTGTGCTGGCGCTTGTCCAGCTGTCCATTGTCTTCCGTGCTGGCTCGCTTGATGTTGACGATGCTCCTGCATCATACTCCCTGACTTGAAAATTTTCATGGGCTCTTATCCATGAGCTCACGCACAGTCTGTCCATGCTTCTGTATCTCTGCTTCATTCTCCCAGCTGACATCTTCAACTGGATGGTTCTTCCACTTGACCAAATATTCAAAATATTCTTTCCGCCTGGTCCTCTTGCTCACTCTTTTGTCCAGTATGCACTCCATCTACGACTTTTCTTCCACTGGCATCTTCTTTGTCCATTGGATCACTGGCTACTCATCTCTAGTCCCTATTTCTTCGGCCTTATATGGGTACAAATCTGAGATATTGAATATAGGAGAAAATCTGATCCCATCAGGTAATTCAATCTCATAAGCATTCGCCCCAAATTTCTTCAAGACCCTACATGGCCCGATTTTCTTCATCTTCAACTTATTATATGTCCCTCTCGGGAACCTTTCTTTCCTTAAATGTGCCAGAACCAAGTCACCAACTTCAAACTGAAGTTGTCTTCTATGATGATCGGCTCTGCGCTTATACTCCTGGCTTGAATTCTGCAGTCACTGCTTCACCTGGCTGTGAAGTTACTTTATCGCCTCTGCGAAATCTTCTGCACTAGTGATCCTAGTCACAGTTTGTTCTAAATCCCTCAATTCATAAATTCCTCTCGGCTGCATGCCATAGACAATCTGAAATGGACTTTGCCCTGTGCTCCTGTTAACCGAGTCATTATAAGAAAACTTTGCCTGTGGTAATATGTGTTCCCATTGGCTGTGGTGTTCTGTCACCAAGCTTCTCAGCAAGTATCCCAGACTTATGTTCACCACTTCTGTCTGCCCATCCGTCTAAGGATGATAAGCCAAACTATATGCCAAGTTAGTTCCCAACTTCTTCCATAAGGTCCTCCAAAAATTCCCTATGAATTTTGTATCTCGATCTGAAACTATGCTTCTTGGTAAGCCATGAAGTCGAATGACCTCTTTGAAAATTAGATTCGTAATGTGAGTTGCGTCACTAGTCTTCTGACATGGAATAAAGTGTGCCATTTTGAAAAATCTATCTACCACCACAAAGATTGAATCAAAACCTCTTTGTGTTCTTGCCAACCCCAATACAAAATCCATGCTAATTGCATCCCACGACCTCTCTGGTATGGGAAATGGTTGATAAAACCCCGCATTCTGTATTCTCCCCTTCGAATGCTGGCAAATTATGCATTTGTCTACGAATATCTTGACATCTGCTCGCATTCCCGACCAAAAATATGACTCATTCAACTTTGCAAACGTTTTGTCGTGACCAAAGTTCCCTGCCAATCGTCCACTGTGTTTCTCCTTCAGCAAATTCTCCCTCATGGAGCATTTCAGAATACACAGCTGATTACCTCTAAACAATAATCCTTCCTAGATCATGTACTCCATCCACTGGCTTCTATCCCTAAGAATTGGATTCTCAGCTACTTCATATGCCTCTTTAAAATCTTGATCATCTGCGTACATGTTCCTGAGATCATCAAAACCTAACGTTTTGACTCTGAACTCCTGCAACAACAAACACTTCCTGCTCAAAGCATCAACAACTTTGTTAGCAGTACCAGAAATATGTTTAATCACAAAAGTGAAATTCTGCATATACTCAACCCATTTGACATGTCTCTGATTCAACTTTTTCTGTTGAGTTACAAACTGCAGTGCATGATTATCACTGTACAAGACAAATTCTTTTGGGATCAAGTAATGCCTCCATTTCTTCAATGCCTGAATGATAGCATAAAACTCCTGATCATAAGTGGAGTATTTTACTTTTGCTTTATTCAGCTTCTCGTTGAAGTATGCTATCGGCCTGTCTTCCTGACTCAAAACTGCCCCGATTGCAAATCCACTTGCATCACATTTCACCTGAAATGTCTTCTGGAAATCCGGCAACACCAAAATTGGTTGTTCCGTAATCTTCCTCTTCAACAGCTTAAAACTCTCTTCGGCTTCTTCAGTCCAGTGAAAAGACTTGTGTCTTTTCTTCACTGTATCCATCATTGCTGTGCTAATTCCACTGAAATTCCAAATGAATTTTCGGTAGAAACTAGCCAATCCGTGAAAAATTTTCACCTCAAAAACATTCCTCGGTGACAGCCAATTCTTGATCACTTCCACCTTATCTGGATCCATCCTCAACTCATTTGCTGAAATAACAAACCCCAAGTAAATGAGATCTGTCTTCATGAATGAGGACTTCTTCATATTTATCAATAGCTTCTCCTGTTGCAATCTCTGCATCACTGTAGCCAAATGTTTCAGGTGTTCTGCCATTGTTTCAATGAAAACCAGTATGTCATCCAAATACACAATGACAAATTTTCCGATGAACTCCTTCAGGACTTCGTTCATTGACCTCATGAAGGTACTCGGTGCATTTGTTAATCCAAACGACATAACAAGCCATTCATACAACCCTTCATTGGTTTTGAATGTTGTCTTCCATTTGTCACCTTCTCTCATGCGGATTTGATGATAACCGCTTTTCAAATCAATCTTTGAAAAGTATTTTGCTCCACTCAAGCAATCCATCAGATCATCCATCCTTGGCAATGGAAATCTGTACCTGATGGTTATCTTGTTAATTGCCCTCGAGTCAGTACACATCCTCCAGCCTCCGTCTTTCTTTGGACTGAGTACTGTCGGAACAGCACATGGACTCAAGCTTTCTCTGACCAAACCTTTGTCCAACAATTCCTGGACTTGCCTCTTAACCTCTTCATTCTTCTCCAGGGTGTATGTGTTCATTCTCCCATCATGAATCACATTTATATCATATTGCCATGGTCTACCTAGCAATAGATGACAAACATCCATAGGAATGACATCACAGAGTGTCTTATCATTATATCCTCCTATCTTAAATTCAACTAAACATTGTTTAGTGACAGTAACCTGATGTCCTTTCTGTAGCCACAAAACTCTGTATGGGCTTGGATGATCAGTCGTCTCCAGCTTCAACTTCTCTACCATATCGTGTGAAACAAGATTATCCATGCTACCACTGTCTACAATGACCTTGCATACCTTGTCCTTGGTCTTGCAAGCAGTCCTGAATAGTCTGGTCCTTTGGACTGAACTCTCCACCTCCTTCTCTGGTGTCAAAAGGACTTTTCGCATCATCAGCGATCTTTCACCTTCAGCGTCTTCTACATCAACATCTCGCCTCTGTGCCTCGGCGATGTGAGCTTCTCCACTCTCCTTCTTTTTATCTGGACACTCATAAGGCTTGTGCCCATTCTTCCCACATGTGAAGCATGTTATTACTCCACCTCTTCCTCTTCCTCTACCTCTAGTACGAGGAAAAGTATTGTTGTCAGCATAATCTCCTCTCTGCTCAGTATGTTGTCCTCTCTGTTCAACATATGGTCCTTTCTGTGAGGTTCCACCTCTCTCAGTTCGAGTCTGAGGTTTCTTCCAGTCCTCCTTGGGCTTCTGGTATTTTTTATGGGCAACCGATTTGCCTCTGGGCTGACTTCTGCCTCGACCTCTTTGACTCTGCTTTTGGCTTAGCTTCTCCTCCATTTTTAGAGCCATCTGATAAGCATCTTCCATCGTTCAGATGGTTACCATGATCATCTCATCCTGGATATCATATCTCAGGCCATTCATGTATTTGA
>JZKD02S0889982.1:0-18512 GCA_000966675.3 Picea glauca | reverse complement strand
GCACAATTTAATAATTTTTTTTATAAATAAATTAGATATTATTCACCCTCAAAACATGTCACACTTTCCTCAAGTTGCACATGTTATAATTTCTTTTAATTAAATAAATTATGCATTTTCTCTCACATCCATAATTAGTTCCTAGATTTTCTCCTAGTTGTCCCTGAGTTCCCCAATTTCCCCTTTATTGTGTCTCCTAACTAAATTACAGTTGGAGTTTGATTAAGACTCTTCTCTTCGTTAGTATTTAGAGGCTAGTTTACTTAGGATTCTAACTCTATGTTGACAACCCATTCTCTCATGAAAATTTTATTTTTATCAATTTCATGCACACCTAGTGCACATGTCTTTAAATTTTTATTCTTATTCTCATTTTACTAGTTTTTATTTGTCTATATTTCCCTTAACTCATTCCTATCATTTGTTTAGGCATAATATTTAGAATCGGGGTTTTATTATGTTCCCTTTCATAAATTAATATAAAATTATATGAGTTTATTTTCTATTTTCTATCAGTTCTAAGTAATTGTCTTATTCTCTAAGGTCTTCTAAATTTGTATTAACTCAAAAATTTAATCATGCGGTGTTCCCTTCAAGACACACCTCCATGCTCCAAGGGTGACACTCACCATTTGCCTTAGTTTGGAAGTTTTCTGACGCTTGGAGTTAGTACTCGACTTGTCGACCTTGTGTGAGACTAAGGGCTTACTGATGAATAAGTAATATTCCTGATTGTGCGGCCCTAAGAAATCTTCGTGAGAGACTGTCTCAGTATACCCTCGCGACATCATGAACCTCTCAGGAACAAGGTAGTCATTAACCTTTAGTTCTGGTCAGAGTGGGAATTATAGTAGGTTATGACAAGGACATTTCCACACCTCTCCCTCATCTACTTGATATCTATGTATGACCCATTTACTCCATATGTGAGTTAGATTAGCAAGTGTCACCATGCATGCATCCACTGACAAAGATAATATTAATAATTGATATACAATAAATCCATAATTGAATCATCATCATAACACATGCATAAATAAATGAGTACTCAAAATCAAAGTCAATAGTCCACTTCTTGACTCAATCCAGAGTCCAAGGAAGTCTGTCGATGCCATCAACATCCTCAACATGTCAGTTTTCCTACATACCTAAAAAGCCTCATCATAATACCTGTCAATGATATACATCAATAATAATAACATGTACCAATTTCAATACTCAATCATATCATAAACTCATAAACCAAAACAGATAATCATAATGTACCATGTTTTAACCGGATCACTTGCTCACAAGTGTCCTCAAAGAATAAATCAGTTGTATGAAATGTGATCAATGGAACTGGATGTTACAATAGGGCACACAATTAAACATGAGCACAACATACAATCCCCAGAGGGATGGACAAACAAATGTTGTCCATACATGTTTTGAAACATACTTGCATTGTTTTGAATTAGATAAAAAACATCAATGGGTGTAATGGTTACCCTTGGAATAATGGGGGTGCAACACTTCCTATCATACAACCACCAAAATCACACCATATGAAACGATGTATGTCCAACAACCACCTACTTTCACTTCCTATATTCTAGGCACATCAAAGGTCCAGGCTCTTTATAAGTTGTTGCAAGTTAGAGCATCTACCCTCATAACTTTGAATGATAATATCCACATGGCCCAAAATTGTATGAAGCAACATGATTGAATATCCAATTCCACTGATCACATTGTATTGAATTATTCTTTGAGGACACTTGCGAGCAAGTGATCCGGTTATGATACATTATGATTATGCTTCAATTATGAGATATATGGTGATGTCATTGATTATATTTTAATTTATAGATTTATATATATTGATAGGTATTATTGATGAGTTTCCCTTGAGTGTGCAGGATACATTACAGGTTAATGATGTTGATGGCATCCGTGAACTTCCTTGGACTCCAGATTGAGTCAGGGAGTGGACTTGTATTGGTTTGAGTATTTGATTTATAAGGATGTGATCTATATGATGATTCAGTATGGATGTTATGTATATGTATTATTGACCATGTTCTTTTTAGTGGATGCAGACTTTACGATGATTTCTAATCTGACTAACAAAAGGAGTAAATAGGTCATGCACAAAAACTAGACACTTGAGGGAGAGGTGTGACAACATGCCTATAACAACCTACTAGAACTCCCACCATGACCTAAAATGTTGTTTAACGATTACCTGGTTCAAAAGGTTCACGATGTCGTGATGAAAGACTGAGACAATCGCTCATGGAGAAATATAAAGGGCACACAATAATGAGGAATCCTTATTCCTTAGAATCTTTTAGTATTTTACAAGTTTGACCGAGTGGAGTGTTGTCTCCGAGTGTCAGAAAAACTTTCAAAACTAGTCAAAGGCAAGTGACACCCTTGGATCATGGAGGTGCGTCTTGAAGGGTACGTCGCGTAATTTAATTGTGAATCAATAAAAATCTACATGGCCTAGAAAACATAATAAATATGGTGATACATTGTATAACATAATGGTTAATTAATCATTAAATTATAAGCTAATAAATCAAAACAAGAGTCTAAGCCTAAGTCTAAGTCTAAGTTTAAATAAGGGACTAAATAAAATACTAAACACACCAAGGGAACTGAGATATAATCAAACTTTAAGAAAAGAGGGAATAAGAATTAAAATTTAGGTAGATGCACATGTATGCATGGAAATAATAAAAGGGATTTATCAATAAAAATAAAATAAAACATGAGAGAATAGGTTTTCCACATAGAGGAGCATCTTGAGTCAATCTACCACTAAGCTTAACTAAAAGAAGACTCATAATCCAACTCAAACTAAAATCAAGTAAGGGGACACACAGTAAATGAGGAATTGGGGAACTAAGGGACAACCAAGAGAAAAAATAGGAACACGTTGGGGAATGAGGGAAAATGGGTTTTAAAATAAAATAAAAGAGAAATTACTTGTGCAACTTGGGGAAAATGTGACAGATGTAGTGGGTGAATCAGATAAAAAACATCAATGGGTGTAATGGTTACCCTTGGAATAATGGGGGTACAAAACCAAAATCACACCATATGAAACGATGTATGTCCAACAACCACCTATTGCCACTTCCTATATTCCAAGCACATCAACGGTCCAGGCTCTTGATAAGTTGTTGCAAGTTAGAGCAACTACCCTCGTAACTTTGAAGGATAATATCCACATGGCCCAAAATTGTATGAAGCAACATGATTGAATATCTAGTTCCATTGATCACATTGTATTGAATTATTCTTTGAGGACACTTGCGAGTAAGTGATCTGGTTATGATACATTATGATTATGCTTCGATTATGAGATATATGGTGATGTCATTGATTATATGTTAATTTATAGATTTATATATATTGACAGTTATTATTGATGAGTTTCCCTTGAGTGTGTAGGATACATTACAGGTTAATGATGTTGATGGCATCCACAAACTTCCTTGGACTCCAGATTGAGTCAAGGAGTGGACTTGTATTGGTTTGAGTATTTGATTTACAAGGATGTGATTTATATGATGATTAAGTATGGATTTTATGTATATGTATTATTGACCATGTTCTTTTTAGTGGATGTAGACTTAATGACGCTTGCTAATCCGACTAACAAAAGGAGTAAAGGGGTCATGCACAAAAATTAGACACTTGAGGGAGAGGTGTGACAACGTCCCTATAACAATCTACTAGAACTCCCACCATGACCCGAAATGTTGTTTAACGATTACCTAGTTCGAGAGGTTCATGATGTCATGATGGAAGACATAGACAATCACTCACGATGAAATATAAGGGGCACACAATAAGGATGAATCCTTATTCTTTAGAATCTCTCAGTCTTTTACAAGTTCGACCGAGTGGAGTGTTGTCTCCAAGTGTCAGAAAATTTTTCAAAACTAGTCAAAGGCGACTGACACCCTTGGAGCATGGAGGTGCATCTTGAAGGGCACGTCACATAATTTAATTGTGAATCAATAAAAATCTACATGGCCTAGAAAATGTAATAAACATGGTGATACATTGTATAACATAATGGTCAATTAATCATTAAATTATAAGCTAATAAATCAAAACAAGAGTCTAAGCCTAAGTCTAATTCTAAGTTTAAATAAGGGACTAAATAAAATACTAAACAAGCTAAAGGAACTGAGATATAATCAAACTTTAGGAAAAGAGGGAATAAGAATTAAAATTTAGGTAGATGCACATGTGTGCATGAAAATAATAGAAGGGATTTATCAATAAAAATAAAACAAAACATGAGAGAATAGGTTTTCCACATAGAGGAGCATCTTGAGTCAATCTACCACTAAGCCTAACTAAAAGAAGACTCATAATCCAACTCAAACTAAAACCAGGTAAGGGGACACAAAGTAAATGAGGGATTGGGGAACTAAGGGACAACTAAGAGAAAAAATAGGAACACATTGGGGAATGTGAGGGAAAATGAGTTTTAAAATAAAATAAAAGAGAAATTACTTGTGCAACTTGGGGAGAATGTGACACATGTAGTGGGTGAATAATACTCTAATTAAATTATTAAAAATTAATTAATGGTGCATGAGGACACGTGTCATGGAGCATTTTTCTGTAAAAGAAATGAGAGAAAGGGAGAGGGGATATCACTATTTTTAGTACTGTTATGCTGCCAAAATTTTTCTGGACTAAGTTTTACTTGTGAGAGTTGGGATTCCAAGACTTGAAAAGAGTGGAATCTCTTCCTTGCGAGGAAAGTTTTGGGTGCTATTGGTTTTTGTTTTTTTGTGAGGCCCCTTTGTGGCTTGTGGGGATAAGGGGGAAGAAGAGTACCCCTAGCATTGGTTGGAAGGTACCAGTGAAGTCATTGTATTAACAAGTGAAATGAAGGAGGTAGTGCAATTCTCTTCTACGTTCGAAGATCTTCAACAAGTATCAACCAATATTTTAACAATATTTCATTGTTTATGGTATTCTGTATTTTAATAAGATTGTAATAGATCATACTTTTGACTTTATGACAAATTAGAGAAAACGATCAACCATTAGTAGTGAAATTCGTTATTGTGTATAGATACATTCATGCTATTTGGTAACCAATTGAACTATGGAATAGATATCCATATTTTATATTGCCAGAACGAATGATCTTGTTGATGCAGACCTTTAATTTAATTTTTTCTATGTTATCTATTTTCAAATGGATTTACGTAAGGTGATTTTGTCAAATAATGATTACATTTAAGTACTGTGAGATTATATAATTTTCCTTATTCTGTCGAATGATTTTTTTTACCAAAAATGTGCATTGCGGATCTTGAGATGTACAAGAAAAATACAAAATTAACTACAAATATAAGTTTATATATGTGTGAGATCGGTCGGCTAAATTCTAAAAAAATAAAATTGTTTGGCTCCTTTTTCTGATCCGGTGGCTGAAAGAAGAAGAACTCTTGTATATTCTCTATTGACTTATTCCTGAAATTTTTGTATTAACATTTCCCTTAGGTTGAATGAACACTTCCTCCTCGGAAGAAGGTTAAATCTTGTTAGTAATTGTGATTGATTCTTATCTGGAAGGAATTGTATGTATAGGCTGTAATAACCCTAGGCTGAACCCCAACTATAAATGTAAATACAAATGTACTTAGGCTAGTGAGCCAGGATGCAGAAAAGACAGTATGTCTGTGATGTAAAAGTAAATGTATTCACAAGCAAATATTAATGAAAAACACATCATTTCATAAAAACCAACCATGTAAAGAGTATGGGGGACTAAACTCCACTAGTAAGGGAAAGGGGGCTAAACGTTAAGGATAAGGGTCTAAGATAGGGAGCTTAAGCTAAAAAGAATTATTATATTAATATTCCTTAAAGTATAAAGTATGGATAATTATTTTATCCTAAGTTCTAAGGATGGGGACCAGTGGACCAAAGTAGCTCTCAACATGAAAAGTGTTAAATTAGGAACATGCATACAAATAGTTTGGATTTAGTGCATTTTTCATCATTCCATCATTCCTCTATTTTTTTCACTCATGGATTTCACCTATCCTCCGTAATTTTTTTTTACTATCATTTTACCTATACTGTACCCAAACCAGTACCATACCTGTACCTGGATAGCTTAGAAGCTGGACTGAAGAAATAGGTTGTCAAGCACGTGGGACATTGAAGAGGCGGGTTGTCAGTCCCATGGGAAATTTACTCCAAGTGAGGCAATTGTTTGAAATTGATCTCTCAAAGGTTCTAGACTATAACTACAGGGCTATGGGACTTTTTTTCCAGCATGTTGTTGATACTCGGAAAGAAAATGGGGCAGCCGAAGGACTTTTGAGCAGAGAAGGGGCACATTTCCTAGGGTGGGACATGCATGTGGGGAATGAGGGACTATAGGCTGTTAGTTTGAATTGACATGTGACAGTTTTTTTCGTATTGATTGAGATACATCAGCCTGGTTAGGAATTCCTTTAAACCCAGTTGGAGCTTAGTCCTAGCTCGGGGGTGACCCACTTCTAAGAGTTTTGAGAAATGTGTTCTAAGGCTGGGAGGAATGTGGAAGATCAACACGCAGTTGGTAATATTTTACTCAGATAAGTGTCAATTGTGTGTTAAATTGCATGATGCATTATTATTTATGAGTATATTTTTATGGGTTTTCTGTGTGTGTTGAATGTGTATTTCCATTACTATTCTATATCAATCTATGTATTTGCAGAATATTTATATGTTTAAATTTGTATACATTTCAAAAATTTAATGTGACATATCCCAAAGTTGGTTGGGATGCTACATAGGCCTGATTCTTTCTTAGTTCATTCCAGCGGTTAAGCCATGCAATCACAATCCACATAAAACTATGACGATTCACCAAACATACCTACACTGGTATTTAGAAGACCGATTGGCATATAGTTAGCACAGAAGTTTGTGTCTGATTTCGTATTGGACAATATATTAAATGATATGATCACTCATGTGCAATATTCTTTGTATTTTTGTTGCAAAAAAAAACCGTTATCTAAAATAACGTAGCATCATAAGAGCATTATTTAAATTAAATTATTAAACTGTAATAGCAGTCGTAGGGAATAACACCAAAAAAACAGCAGGACGTATTAATTATTTAGAAACAACTTTTGACATCAACTAGTAGGCCAAAATTATTTTAACAACCCAGGGCCCTGCAAAACAGTAAAATAACGCAAGGTATTTTTGGAGCCAAAATTTAAAGATTACTCCACAGTTTCAGCCAATTTTGGACTTTGTGAAACATCATTAATACATCAAACTCAAACCTATAGCTCTACCTGAAATCAACATCGCTCATATTACTATGATAAATTTTAAGTCCTACGATATTCAGTGGAATTTAATTCTTCGAACACCTATCAACTGTAATGCAAGAGGTATTTATAGTGCTAGAACCCTTATGAGTTTATTTACTCCTTGATGTAAAAAATACAGAGTTTCTTATGGTGATTTACGACAATCACCTTTCTTACCGAAGGTCGTATAATTACTTCCCATTTCTTTTTTTTTTAAATTTATGGTCGAAATTTTGATTGGAGCCCTAAAAACAATCCTTGATTAAAGGTTAATCTCTATCTCTTTACACCCTAATGGTCAGTTCTAGCACGCGTTACTTACTTGAAGGATTGCAAGCAACCTGTAACTAACGTTGTTTAGTAAACAATTTCCATATGATTCTATGAGTGTAGACAAACAATTTTCCTTGGGTCAACGATAACCAACTGAGAGTGGAAGGATCTTCATGATCTGCAGAAGCAGTTAGAACTTCAGTGTAATTTTCCACCTAGATTATATTCAAACACACATTTAAGTGTCTTTTATTCTACGGTCACTCCTTGACCGTTCACACCTAGATGTAGGAGACAACGTCTCTAATATGATAACGTTATTGAAGAAAAACATTCATTTCAAGTCAGTCTCCAAGTTAGAACAATCGTGCTCATAACAAATCTGATGTTAGAACTGAAGTTAATGGTATTAAATGATAGTGGTGAATTGTGTAACATTAAGGTAAATTGAAATTTGTGTACTTTAGCTTCGTCCTTCTGTTTGTTAAGATCTCATTTATTACTATCATAACCGTTAAATTGCTTTACTTAATACGATTAAGAAATTACTGTGTGACTATCTAATTTTCAGCCGTAAATATTTTCTTCAGTGGTTTCATATTCTTTGTTTCATCTTACCAACTATAAACCTTTCTGTTTTCACCAACAACGATTTAGCTATTGTGCTAGTATATATATTATTATACTAATATAAAAATTTTATAATATATAAAATAAAAATAAAACTCTATATTACCCCATTCCTATATATATATTTATAGATTTCATAATATGTCAAATATAATAAAAAACTCAAATTACCCAAACCTTAATTCCCATGAAAGAGGTTGATTTTGAATGTGTAATCACTTTTTTTTCCACGAGAAAAGTACTCTTTATATTCCAAAAGGATATAAAAATTTACATAGACCGAAACATACAACAGGCTGCTCTCTTTGGATGAAAAGAAAAAAACGCCTGAAAACTTTACATGACTGCCAAGACTTGCAGCACCAATTCTTATCAAAGACGCTTCAGATCAAGACTAACATCTCAGATACATGACTGTCGCTTCCGATCAATGAGTTTCAGACGCAAGATGACCAAGACAAATCAAATCTTGATCTTGTTTGAGGGACCTTCATTGCCATCCTCCCAAACAGCAAAGGACATATGGCCCGAGGGAAGAAGCAAAGAGTTTTTTGATAAGGTATCCGCCTCGCTGTTTTCTTCTCGAAAGATGTGTTTGAAAGCGAGATTTTTGTACAACAAGGCAGCTTCTTTGGTTCTCTCTTTCTAGCTTTCAAGAACTTCTACCTAAAAGTCAGCGAGACCATTTAACCAATCAATGACCAGTTTAGAGTCTCCAAGAAGTATCATGTCTTCGGAGTATATGCTTGCCAAGACTAGAGAAACCCAAGCACCAACAAGCTCTGCCTTTGTATTTGATCTGCTACTGCAGTTCAAAGTCCATTGAATACTGGAATGAGAGTTTAAGACAATTTTTCCCCCAGCTCCACAAAGTGTACATCCTTTTTGAGAGGCACCATCAAACCAGGCCACTGTTCTATCCGTAGGGATAATCAAGGCAGGTCGACTGGTGGGCGAAGCCTTTATCACCGGTCTGTGGCTTTTTGCTTTTGCAAGGATATGTTTTGTGATACTAAAAGAAGAAGGAGTCTTCTCTTGAAAAAGTTCTTCATTTCTCGCTTTCCAAACACGCCAGCAGAGATGGATAAGGGTCAATTTATGTGTGCTATTCTCCTTGAACCAGATGCGCATACAGTCTTGAATACTGGATCCCGACCAAGGAAAGGTGATCTTCAGCGCGGATTGGAGGACTGTCCAGATCGCTCTAATGAAGGGACAATTGAAGAACACGTGGAGCGTAGATTCGTTGGCCGACTTGCAGAGAATACAATGGCTCGGGCCCTCCCAGCCACGAGCTTGTAGATAATCCCACATTAGCAATTTGTTTTCAGTCAGGATCCAAGCAAAAAGTTTAATTTTCAAGGGGTAGTCATCTTTCCAAATTCTAAGTGTCCAGCTGTCTTTGATAGGTTTCCAGCAACCTAAAGTCAAAGCAAGATATACATTTTTTACCTTGAGATGTACTGAGCCATCTCCGCCCGTCTAGCTAATAGTATCCGGTTTCTTTTGAAATCTCAAGCCCTATTCTTTGATTGTCTTGATGAAGCCATCCCATTCGGATAGAAGCTCATGCGCAAGTTGAAGATCTGCTCCACTGATCCAAGAGTCTCCAAACGAACCTTCTGTTGTCTGATAGCAGCATTAGTTCAAAAAGATAATATTTTTTGCATGTAGGTGCGCTAGAAGTGGGGGTGAGAGAATGACTTTACTCCCCAATCCAAGGAAGATGTCTCTGTCGACTTCGATTAGGAAGCCATTGCCCGGAATCCACAAGATCCATTGTAATAGAACCAGAAGAGAGGAAAGGAGATGTTTCCAGATTCGAGAACCTTTTAAGGGGCTGCCTGAGGCAAATCTGATCCATAGATGAACCGGGTGTTGACGGAGATACTTTGCTGAGATAACTCTGTTCCACAGGCCCGGTTTAGTTAGAATTCTCCACAGAGTATTAGCCGTGAGCGCTTTATAAAAAAGGGGGAGATTTTTGAGGCCCCATCCTCCCAACGGCTTTGGTTTTGATAACACCTCCCATTTGCAAAGATGAAAGCCCTTGCTCTTTTTGCTGCCCGACCAAAGGAAGGATAAGATGAGTTGACGAAGAGAAATCAAAATCGCTGCCGAGATATGTGTTGAGGCCATCCAATATACCGGGATACTTTCCAGAACAGCCTTTATCAGGACATATCTTCCTCCCATGGAAAGAAATCTGTTATGCCAGTTTAGTATTTTGTCTTCGAATTTGTTGATTAACTAGGCCCAGTCTTGTTTTGAATAGCAGGAGGATTTTAAGAAGTGTCCCAAATAGGAAAATCCCTTTGATAACTCCAGAGATGAAATTCCATACAACTCTTTTAAATCTGTAAGCAATGGGTCTTGGACATTTGTTGCAAGGAAGACTGATTTTTGAAGATTGATATCTAATCCTGTAACATCACAAAAAGTAGTTAGAATAGAATGAATGGTGGTCCATTCAGCAAGATTTGCATTTGACAATATCAAAACGTCGTCAACGAATAGAATATGCAGAATATGAGTCATTCCGACGATTTTTATCCCTTTCAAAAGCCCCTCTGCTTGTTTGTTCTTTAGTAAAATACTGAGGCCTTCCAAGATGAATATGAAGAGAAGAGGTGAGAGAGGGAATCCCTGACGGAGCCCTCTCTCACAGTGAAAAAAATTTGAACCTTCACCATTGATCAGGACGACCATTGTGGCTAATGAGATGCAGCCCATAATCCAGCTCGTTGTCATGAAGCCCACGCCGCTTTGAATGAGAGAAAGATGCAGAAAATTCCAGTTAATGCTATCGAAAGCCTTTTTAAGGTTCAATTTAAGAAGAATGGCCTTTTGCTTTTTTGTCTTTATCGAGTGAATGCATTCTTGAGCCACTCCAATGGCATCAAGAATCTGTCTTCCTTTTAGGAAGCCAAGCTGTTCTTCCAAAAGAACCTTAGAGAGAAAGGGACGAAGTCTTCTGGCAATAAGTTTTGTGATAATTTTGTAACTGAGATTGTAGAGCGAAATTGGATGGAAGTCATTAAAATGCCTGGGCAGATTTGATTTTGGAATCAGAACAATAAAAGTATTGTTTAGCTGGGAATTTACTTTCCCTCTTCTTCTCGTATCTTCAACCAGATCCAGCAGGTCCTGTCCCATAAGATCAAAAAAATGTATGAATAGTTCGACCGACCAGTCATCGGGACCAGGACTTTTCTCCTTTTTAAAGCTGTTTAAAACTTCTAGCAATTCCTCCTTTGAGTAGGGGGATTCCAGAGACAAAGCTTCCTCAGGTGTGACTAACTTCGGGAAAAGACCTGCTAATTCTATCTGTGCTACTAGTGATGGAACTGATGGTGCCTTGTAAAAATCTTTAAAGTGGTTGTAAGCAGCGATTTTGAGATCTGCCTGAGAATGATGAAAATTGCCATTCTCATCCTCTATGTCCCAGGGATACTTTTTTTCTCGCCTAGAGGAGGCTAATCGATGAAAGTATCTGGTGTTTTTGTCACCACCAGCCAACCAGAGCATACGACTCTTCAATCTCCATCTCTCTTCGTCTTCCCGAAGGTGCAAATTTCGTGCTTCTTCCAGCCGGAAAATTTTATAGTCGATATCCCCTCGTCTAAGATCCTATAGCTTTTGAAATTGGTAATGTTCCAGCTCCTGTTCAATTCGAGTGAGCTCTGCCTATTCTATTTTCTTTTTATCCCTTAACCATAGAATCGTTTGATTTTTTAATGAGGTGAGCTTTCTAATCATGCGCACTTGGGCGTCTTCAGGAAATGGGCGATGGTGATCCAACCAAACTTGCTTTACCAATGAAATGAAAGATGTCTCCCTTAGCCACCGATGATTAAATTTGAATGGCTTGCCGGTTCCATATCGGCCCTCTCCCAACTGTAGACAGATAGGAACATGGTCTGATAGGAAGAGAAGAAAAGCCCAAGCTCGACTACAATAGGAGGGCAGGAGAAGTTCCTCAGCGATAAGAATTCGGTCAAGTCTTTTTTCTATACTTTCAGCTCCATGTCGTCCATTCCTCCAGGTGGGCAACAACTCGGTAGGCTTCATGTCTATCAAGTCATTTTTGAAAAAAATATGATTAAAAAACTTTGCTAAGGGATCAGACAACGCCTTGTCACCCCATTTTTCCTTAGCACTGGTAATTAGGTTGAGATCACCAGCCAGAATGAGATTCTTGGCCGCCAGTAAGCCCAGGTCATCAAGTCGTTGCCAGAAAGCTTTTCGGTCTGTACAGGGACCGTAGACGTTGAGCAAGTTGATGGATCTGTTGAGTTCGAAGCAAAAATAGAAAAGTAAGATACCCCCAGGGCTTAGCATAGGTGCAAGAACAAATAAGTTTGGGTCCCATGAGGCCAGTAGGCCCCCCGAATTCCCCACCGAGCTTGCTGTGCAGGAGATCCAGCTCGGTCGGAACTGATGCAGAAAATCCCTGGCCACCGCTGCTTCCACTAAGGTTTCTTGTAAGAAGATGATAGACAGTTGGATCTGCTCTAGAAGTCTTCGCATAGAGGCTTGTTTCAGGGGCCCTCCAACCCCTCTCACATTAAAGGATAGCAGGATCATGATTTCCCTCTGGCAAGGGCTTTTAAATCTCTAAGCGCCCCGTTAGTTGGAACAGAGGTGGAAATGGCCAAAGACGACGAACCTGTCAGAGTCTTCTTTCGCGCACTGCGAGTTTTCAGAGGCGAGAGTTCCAGCCCGATACCTTTTGACCAGGTAGGATCTGTATTAGGTGTAGGATTTATCATTGAAGAAGAAGGCTGGTCAGAAGGAAGAGGGGAAGGATTCACAATGGTTTTCCCATTATAGGATTGTAAGGGTATCGAGTCAAAAGGAAGAGTGGTTGCTGGGTTAAAATCCTAGAGCAAGTTATCTAGTTGTGTACCAGAATGTGATAGCTCTGAATATCCAGCTGGGGAGATGGAATCTTGTGATATGTCTATCCCTGAAATGGGAATCTTCCCTGAAAATCTAGTAGTTGAAGGCTGGTCAGTGAGAAGAGAGCTCGCATTGATTGTTGGAGAAGGCTCGGGGGAAGATGGTCTGTAAGCCGGTGGCTTAGAAGAGAAGTCAGACAGATCTGTGAGGGGAGACTTAGGGTTAGGAGGCATTATAAGGTCTGCATGCTCGATAACATAGAGCCTATCCCGGGCTGAGAGGGAACCGTAAAGAGAAGGACAAAAGATTTGTAACTTATCCAAAAAGTTGTCACCCATAGAAGTATCAAATCCATTCTGTACTGGAGTCTCCATTGTTGGCTGCTCTGGTGAGGAGATGTATCCATTGAATAACCGGTCCTCTGCTGGATCTAAGTCAACTTCAGGCTGGGAGAATTTTGAACAATCCCTTCGTAGATGACATGTTCTGCGGCAAATAGAACAACGAAACGGGATACCAAGGTAGTCCAGTCGCTGTATGACGATTTGGTTGCACCAGTCTATCTCCAACACTTCAGGAAGTCCAGCCTCTATATCTATTTCCACATAGATCCTCGCCATTCTTCTGTCTGAAGCCTCAAGTGAGTTTTTATCTGCCATTAAAAAACGTCCTAAGGAAGCTCCAATGGATTCAAGATCCCGGTGATTCTAGAGTTGAAGGGGGAGACCTGGAAGGAGAACCCAAAGGTGTCTGTGGCTAAAGAACTCCATGGATGGGTTAAAGCCTAGTCTCCAGCGTTTTAGCATGAGACTTCCCCCATCAAAAGGCCAGAATCTTTCCAAGATCAGAGCTGAATCTTCTGGAGACTTGAAAATAAAACCTAACCATCCATTTAGAAGCAGAAGTTGTTTTGGCTGGTAACCTAGGAGTGGTTTCCAGTAGTATGCAATCCAATCCTCCAGCTTCTAGGTACACTTTTCTTTGTATGCCAGACGCCCAACTAGAGCACATAAAGCTAGATTAACAGCTTTCGAAAGACCAATATCCATTCCAAGAACCAGTTTATGATGTTTGCGTTTTGGTTTCCAGACCTTTTGAGGTTTCTTGCGGAGACCAGAAACTTTTTGTGGTGGTGAAGTGTCCGAGATCCTGATACCTGGAAAAGAGGTTCCCCTGCCAGTTCTGGAAACTAACTGTGTAAAACCTTCATTACTGTTTTTCAGTTTATCTGGAGAGATAACTTTAGCTTCTTCTGAGTAAGGAAAAGATGAAACGACAGTCCCAGGAGCAGCTAATAGGTGAGATAGACTGGCAGAGCAGGTAGAGTTCTTGGGTCTGTTGTTTAAAGGCAGGTTCTGGTCATAGTGGTTTTTGGAAAGAAAATGACTAGTACAAAGATTATCTATCGAATCAATAAAGTCCTGGCAGTCCCATGGATCACCCTGACCTTCTGCAGAAGGAGAAAGATCATTTGGCTCCATTGGGCGTCTAAAAAGGAGACAAAAACAGGTTATGACAAGCAGGAAAAGTCCAAAGATTTTGTCAGGTGCAGGGGCCCATCCAAAAATTCAAGGCAAGTGGGAAGCATTTGGGAAATAAAAAGAGCAGAGCGGCAAAGGAAAACAGTCTAGGAACTCAAAAACAGATCAACAAATAGTTAGTAAGAAAGAGTCTTGGTAACAACAGTCCTGTGCTATATACCAATGCTCAAAGGACGTAAAACAAAGAAAAGATGCCTTCTGTCAACGGGTAAGGACAGAAACCAGAAGAATGTAAAACCTTGTAGAACACATCGAAATACCTCCAGCTAGACGCCAGGGAAAAGGTAGGAAAGTCCGCCCAATACTTGTAAAGGAGAAAAATCTACCTCTCTACTCAGCTAGTGGTCCCTCAGGCCGAGAGTCCAAAGTCTTTTGTCTATCTTGGACTCCAACAGAACCAGTTCATATTCAAAATCGCCTTCGCCTGCCATCGCCCGCCATCACCCCTCATACTATCCCTTAGTAATCACTTGACATGACATTTATGACACCATCAATAATAACAACAAACACAACATAATAACTCAGATTTAGACTTTGACTTTTAAGTGGAATCGTTCATTAAGCACATAGCAACAAAATATGTGCCGCACATCATATGATAATGCCATAATATAAGCGTATTGTGGTATTACTTAAATTAAACCTATCATATTCTAAATTGATGTATTTAATTACTTAAATTAATCATATCTATATTTTTCCCAGCACCAATAAGGTTTTTCCTTGTAACAATGTTTGTTACGACTCCATTGCTAGTTGTTTTAGTGTTTTAAATAGACAAATATAAACTACACAGATTTATACGGAAAGGCTTTAAGTAAACCGTTCACCTCAACGTTGAAAGTAATTGACGACCAAATATACTTTTCTTTGCTGGCATTAAAAAAAATCCCAAATGTTTGAATTAGGGGATTGATAAGGAGATCCATAATAATATTTTCATGCATTTGACTTCAGATCCCATGCAATAGAATAAATCAATAAGTAGTGTAAAGAGGTGCACCGATTAACCAGACTCATTATGAAAAATTACAAACTAGAATAACAATTACAACAAAACAAAATGAAAATAAAAAACAAAAAATTGAACTACAGAAGATTAGGGCTTAGGGCCGTGCAGGCTTAGGCTTAGGGTAGAGTTCAGGGCCAACTATTTTAGTGCTTTAAATGGACAAATATAAACTTGCAGATTTAAACAAAAAGGGTTTAAGTCCTCAACGTTCTCACATTGAAACAACATCCAGAATGTTCGAATTAAATGGCACGGATAATTAAATATATGAGAAATAAACTTGAGTTGATAACCTCCATGTCGAAATTTGGATTGAATTGCATTGTTCCATAAGGATTTCTAGACCTGTTAGGTAGAAAATAAGAATTTAATAAAACAAAAAACCTAAAACTTAACAATCGACAAATCCAAATTGGAAACACAGCGAAATAAAATCTTCTAATTTGGAGAGGACAACATTCCAAAATTAATATTGCAGCACATGCTTTATTTATACAAAACAGACTGCATATTAGCTGACAATATTGAAGTAATTGTAAAGCTTATCTATTATTATAAATCATAAGCTAAATCCATGATAATATTTTCATGCAAGAAAGCTAAATCCATGATAATTTTCTCATGCATTGGAGTTCAGATCGTGCATAATAGAATAGATCCATTGGTAGTGTAAGGAGGTGGCCAAATAAGTTTGCGTTGAATCCAGAACCCAGAGCATTATGATAATGTGTGAAGATGAAAATGGAACCTAAGGCATTATGAAAAATTACAAATCCGAATTAGACTTCAGATCTCGCAAATATAATAGATGTGTTAGTAGTGTAACCAGGTGCCCAGATTTGGCTTTCAATAAAATAGATCTGTTAATAGTGTAACCAGGTGCCTAGATACGTTTTCTTTGAATCCAAAACTCCACGCATTATGATAATTAATGAGCCCTGCGCATTATCAAAAATTACAAACACTCATCAAAACAATAGAAAAACAAAAATTGAAATAGTATGAAAGATAATAATAAATAGAAAAAATGCAAAACTTAATTCAAACAATAGCAAAACAAAAATTCAAACTACATAAGATAAGGGCTCGAGCGTAGGTGTAGGCTCATGGAAGAGTTTAGGGCTAGCTATTTTAACTATGAGTAGGGGATGATATATGCATGCAAAATACAAGTAATCATATGGTAGAGGAAGCCCGTGCCAACAATAGATTGGTCGACCACACGCCATGAAACCACACACGCTTCATGAAACCTATGAAATTTGAAACTCATGCTAAGTGAGGCATCTCCGTTAATTGAAACGACGACCATGGAATGCTTCACATTCCTATTAAGTCACACGCGGCATGAAACCTGTGAAATTTGAAACTCATGGCAAGGATAGTGAGTCCACGCGGCCACAAGAGGCCACCCACTAACAATGATCTTTTAAACCGATAACATACAAACTTTCATTCCCACAATCTCAAATCCCACCACGCAGACGCAAAAATAAGCAACGGAGGTGTTTTAAACATATTAATCTTTGTTAATTAGGTAAAAGTGGCACTGGTAATGGCACTGAAATATTAATCATATTAAGTAAATGTGAAAAAGTAAACAAGGAAACGTAAGCATTAAAAAATACAAGAAAGTTATGAACATGAAATCTCATCCATTGATTTAGGAGGACGACTAAGAATATGCCAGCATCTTCAATTGCTAACTATTAGATTAATTTTTATAATTAAAAGATCATTAATTGTGCCCATCTTCAATAGATATACGCCTTTGGGCATAAATATTGTGGTTTAAAGGCTTAATGAAATATTAGGATGGAGCTAAATGGTTAAGTTACCTTACTAGTGAATCGAGTACGTGTATCCTATGGCCCTCGACTTGTATATAAATTTACAGGTGGCGATCATTGTGAAGAAATCGAGAAACGTCCCATAGGATAGTGGGTAGTTTCTCGTTGGATTAAAACTGCTATTAAATCATCACCCTGATGTCTATTTCAATTTGGTTAAATAGAAATACGTTAAGAAAACCAATTAATTAATTCCTCCTTATAATTTTTTACAACTGCAAGTATATGGAGTTTTAACTATTGTTTAGAGTTTGGACACCATCACTATGGCGCACTTCATAATCAATAAGTGATGAATTATTCTCCATGTGAGGGACGTGTACTCTTATTTAATGTAGATATGTACGATTATGTTCATATCTAGAATCGATTATGTTGTGTATAATATCTATACATGGAAATTCTAGTCTGATGTGACAACTTTATATATATAATTTATTGAAAACTTAAAAATTGTTAGTTGAACAACGACCTCGACAACCGGATATTCAACACTTGTAACGTTAAAAAAAATGCGATATACGTAGTCGGGTACGACTGCATGTTGGGCGCAGTTAAGGAGTGGTTATGTAATAACCAGTTTGTCTAAAGAGACTTTTATCTTTACATCTAATAGAGGTATATATAAATAAATAAATAAATAAGCTAATGGCTAATGATTTATTTAGTTTAATTTATTAATGATCAATGTTTTTTTTGTTAAATTATTAATGAGTTATACTTTAATGAATTGACATTAAAGTTATATTAGGATTTCTATATGAGTTATGTATGAAGAATTGTCATTAGTATATGTTGATAATGAATTTTCATCATTGTTATAAGTGCCATTTGACTTTATTATTTTATATTCAGTATCTATAATACAGTCGTGACTCTAATGATGTTTAGTAAATGATTTAGAAAGTGAAATGGTATTATTTAAATTATGCTAGTGTGTATTGGAAGATAAATG
>JZKD02S0889981.1:1821627-1838658 GCA_000966675.3 Picea glauca | reverse complement strand
TCCACCACAATGAGTACACATACGTTCTGGTCGTGCAGCTCCTATTTCGTAGCTGCGATTTTGTGATCCAAACGACTGATTATGATCATGATTCAGTGGACCAGATGTGCGATCTAGTTTCGGGTTTGTTTGCAGTTGTTGATACTTGAATACAGAGGATGATTCGGGTTTGTCACTAGTCATGGTGCGAGGGATATATGAGAATTCAGGCTGTGATGATATAGAACGAATAAGAATACCCGCTCTGATACCAAGTCAAAAATACAGAGTTTGTGAGGAGAATACTCCTATAATTAATGTTTCTATTACTGGTTGGGCATAAATAGCCACTCTACAAATCTTTTTGATCCTATAGTTTAGGACTGATTGACTATCTATAAGGAAACTATCGCTGTCGAGATACAATCACATATTTACAGGGATTTTAGTAATTCTAGTCTATCTGTACAGCTAGCAGTAGAGACAAATTAGGGGCTAGAATATTGGAGAACCAACTTGGAGATAATTACTCCTAATTGTCAACAGGGAATCCTCACAACTCATTATCGTATAGAGAGGGATTTCAATGGTATGACATGATTTGCACGTACTTCCCATGCAAAATTGTGGCATGACAGATGGAGGAAAGACTAGGAACGGTTAGATGGACACTGGTCATTGAGCAGACTCATAGTCAGCAGAGAGCTGTGGTGGAGAGTTTCCATCCTCACGCAGGGGGGGTCAATAGTAGGCAGATATACAGAAAAAAAATTCTGTATTTTTTTTTTTACATTTAAAAAGAATAAGTCATGTGTATATATAGCCGGAATTGATAGGCTTCGACTTATTACTGGTTATCGTAAGATGAGCAGCGGTGATTGATCCTTGCGAAACACTCAAGATATGCTTAATGCCACTTGAACACGCCATTTGAATGAGCCCAGACACTCTGCAATAGTGTATTTCGCAGAATTGTACAGATTTAAAGGAAACAATCTTCCAAGAGTTTTCAAGTACGACTATCTCGCCCTCTGTATTGTATAGCTCTTGGTGGAGAGTTAATTTCCACTGCCAACAACAATGGATGATGATACCTCCTTGGTGACACCTGCGATTGCTCCTTCCCTTTGCGTTTGCTTTCGTTTTCTTTGTTTTATATTGTTTTCAAAATATTATTTTTGGTTTTCGATATACCATAGAGAAGATTTAGGACTATATTTTTAGTATTCCATGTTTAAAAGGGGTTTGAGAAGAAATCCAGCTTATGCACGTCTTAGTCCATTGTGACGAAGGTTCAGGTTTCGTCTTTTTCTGTGAGGTTAAAACTATTTTATTCTATACTATTATTTTATACAAATATAATAAACAAGTTACAATAAAAGAGAGTTGGCTGAGGATAATTTCTAGGAGTAATAACATGTTGCATATTTTGCAGGTAGAGTACCTAACGCTTTTCCGTTCAAGGTTGACAAGGATCCCATCGATCAAATTGAGTTTTAATTAGTGTTATATATTGGCTTTGAACAAATGTAAGATCTATGTTAAAAGTTTCGTTTAAAGGGCACATTTGGTGTTGTTCCAAATCTTCCTCTTTATGAGGCTTTTAGAGTTCATAATGGATTCCATTCATATAAGTTTTACGTCTTCTCCCTAAGTTTTACATCAAACCTCTGTTCAAGAGTATTGAAAGTGCATCGATCTAGTGCAGTTATGATGAATTTAATTGTTGGAGATAATTACGACGATAGGCCTACACCTATTGGCAATGGGCACAATTAATGATATTTTAACCTTATTTAACCTTAAACCCTAATCTGATGGATACACATTCAAGATGCTAGCATATTCTTAGTCGTCCTCCAAAATCAATGAGCCAGATTTATTGCTCATAACTTCCTTGCATTTATGAAGGCATCCGTTAACATGTTTACTTTTTTACATTTACCTAAGAATACTTAAAAAATTACTGTGAGCATATATAATTGACACGTTCAAATGATTAAGAATATAATTGACACGTTTAAATGATTAAGAATGATTAATATGTATGCATGCCACGTTTATATCACTCCACAGTTTTTATGTTAGAGCACCATTTGTTTTTGATCCCATGACCTCCATGCATTACCTCCCACATTATGAACATTCCACTACCTGAACACATTATGTGAGGGTTTGGGAATTTATGTTTTTTAGACATAGCGACATGCATTAATGTTTACACTAGGGAATGGCGCTTTTTAGACAGTCGCATGCATGCACGACCTGAACCGCCACTCATTCTCTGAGCCACCCATTCTGTAAACGTTTTCCAATTGAAGTTTTTTTAATTTAGACTCAGTGGCATGCAAGCAAAAGAAGTATTATTCTTTATAGTGGGGATGGGTGCTCAAACTTTCTGGCCAAAGCAATCAGCATGTAAAAATTACAGTTTTTAAAATTTATAGACAACTGCATGCATGAATTAGAGACAACCTCTTGTGCACTAATGTTTTCCTAATGTATATGTGCAGGTCTCTTAAGTATCTCGACCGTGATCTCAGAGGCGGTAACATCAGTCTTGAAGAGGAGCATTTGATTATCAAACTCGACGACCTTTTCTGGAAGAGGTATGTACTCATAAAATTATACCTGCACAATAGTTTAAACTTAGACTTGCATAGAAACTACAAACGCCATTAAGTGGACTGGACAAGTTGAAAAAGGCCCCTGCTCCAATGAAAAATGGTCCGATCATTTTAAAATTGAAAATGAGATTCAAGTGGAAAACGATCATTGTTGACAAATATCGCATCCCCCATGATGCAGTAATTAAAGCATTCAAGTCGTCTATTAGATCAATAACTTCATGTTTGAAATCGAAAATATATGCATTATTGTCTAGGCGTTGTATCATCTCACGCCAATTGAATTTCGAACTCCATACAATTTGCAGATTGAAGTGATGCCCATCTAATACATGGTCATCGCCAGAATCACATACATGGTCTAAATCCCAAATATCGCATAGCAGAATAGTATTCTCTCCCAATACAGTTATCCTATTGATTTTTTCTGTACAAATGAGTTAATTTATGATTGAAATTTAGGGTTAAGCGTAATAATTTTAAGAGATAAATATAACAAATGAGTTAATTTTTCATATGCATTTGATACTCTATCAATCCTAGAATTGACCATCTCATAATATTCTACTCGAAGGTGAGATTCCTCCAAAAAATACATACCTTAGTTTCTACGGGGGCATATATTATGAACATAATCACATAGACTGCTTCCAATATAGTGCCTGCCCCATTAACCATATAGATCAACAATCACTCGGGCTTGATTAATCCATAATATGTCCACTGTGCAACATTCAATAACGTACAAATATACGAAAGTGAACTGAAATCTTATGTGGACTCATTCTGCACTATGCGCCAAAAAGTTTTTCTACATTCAATCAAAACCTAATGAACAATATTGCCCAAAATTAACAGCGTCGCTGCAAAACTTTTTATATTCAACAATTCAATAGTTTGTCTTAAGCATAAAATTGAAAATGAGATTCAAGTGGAAAACGGTCAGTGTTGACAAATATCGCATTGACGGTAACACCATATATGTATTAGGGTGTGTGTTAGGTTATTTCTAACATTTTATGGTAACACCTATATCCAAACCGGTTATCGGTAAGCCAAACCGGTAACAACATATGGTTATTATATTGTCATTATAACCCTATAATAATAACCTAAGCCACATATATTGGTTACTTTAAGCCATATCGGTAACACCATATTTTAATGACAATATAAAAATATAAAAAATGGATATATTTTAATGACAACACCGGTAACACCATATTTTAATTACAATAAGCCACTTGTCATTATGGTTATTATATTGTCATTATAAACCTATCAAGTTGAAAACGATCACTGTTGACAAATATCGCATCGCCCGTGATGTAGTAATTAAAGAATTTAAGTCGTCTATCAGATCCTTGTTGAGATTAATAACTTCATGTTTGAAATCGAAAATATACGCATTATTGTCTAGGCGTTGTATCATCTCACGCCAATTGAATTTCGAAATTCACACAATTTGCAGACTGAAAGGATGCCCATCTAATTGGTCATCGTCGGAATCGCATACATGGCCAAAATCCCAAATACCGTGTAGCAGAATAGTATTCTCCACCAATATAGTTATCCTATCGATTTCTTCTGTACAACCATTTGGCTGGTGAACGCCGAGTGGCTAGAGAACGCCGAAAGGCAAATTAGGGTTTGTTTGTAAATCCTCCTAACTCAGGTAAGCCATGAAACTTTATTGTTTATAAAGTATTAACCTAACTTTATTTAAGCCAAAAGTATTAGGTTCGCATATTTCAAAACCGGTAACACCAACAACCTGTTCACATATTTCAATTTGTTGATTAAGTTGCATCAAATGGTGATGTTTTTAAATTTGAATTGTTGAAATGGTGATGTTTTTAATTTTTAACTGTTCATGTCTTCTCCTAAATGTTAAAGTTTTAATTCTTAGTTTTAATATTTTTTTATGATTTCTAATTGTTCGTGTCTTCTCCTAAATGTTAAAGTTTTAATTTTTAGTTTTAATAATTTTTTATGATTTTTAATTGTAGTCAAAATTTAAATATTTTAAAAATTTTATTTAAATATTTTAAAATTTTAATTGAAATATTTATTTATTAGATATTGAAATTGAAATCAACATTGTAAAAAAAATGATGTATAAAGAAAAGATGAAAAAAATTAAATGAAAAACAATAAAATTTAAAAGAAGAAGATTAAATAATCAAAGTTCTTTTAACATTCATGTTCACAAAGAAATGAGTCAAGAGGAATGTGGCATCATAAAAGAATTTAAATGAAGAATAATGAAATTTAAAAGAAGATTAAATGGTCAAAGTTCTTTTAACATTCAAGTTCACAAATAAGTGAGTAATGGAAGTGAGAACATCATAGTCATTAAATTTATCACACTTTTCAAGTTTATCATGTAAGTTTGGATCCTCCCATGAAACCTTTCAAGTTCACAAATAAACCAGTGATGAAAGTGAAATCATAATAGTCATTAAATTTATCACACTTTTCAAGTTTATCATGTAAGTTTGGATCCTCCCATGGAACCTTTTCCTATTAGTATGGGAGATAATCAACTTAATACATGTAAGTTTGGAAACAATTTTTTAATAAGTGGTTAGGGCACTTCAAATATTTTTCAAAGAAAAAAAATTAGGCATTTCTCATTCTCATAAAATGAAAAGTATTTAAAAAAAAAAAAAAAATCTCTAAACATACAAAATATCATAGGAAAAGCATTTAAATATAAAATACATAGAAAAAAGTACATTCCAATCATTGAAATCAAATGGTAAAGGTGAAGCCACATACAATTGGAAATATGCCTTTTCCATATATCCCTAAACATACAAAATACCTATAGGAAAATCATCTAAATATAAAATACATCGCAAAAAGTACATTCCAACCATTAATTAAATGGTAAAATGTAACATCCCACTCTGGCGCACTCAAAAAACTTATTCTTTGAGGACACTTGCTCGCAAGTCATCCAGACTATTATGATATCAAAACATTTGTCCTTGATTATGATGCGTTATGGTAGATGACATGATGTTTTACTGCATTGACATAGATAGGTGCTATTGACTCGGTTTTACTAAGTGTGCAAGGTTTTGGACCTTGAGGATGCAGAGGCATCGACGAAACCCCTTGGACTCCGGATAGAGTCAGGGAGTGTGCTATTGGGGTTTGATGGTTTTACTATGATTTCAGTACGTTTGATTAGATGATATGATGTGGACATGTTCTGACATGATTGTTGATGATGCAGACTGACGATAGCTTGCCAAACAGACTCACATATGGAGTAAAGGGGCCACACACATGACTACCAGAGAGGTTGAGGGAGAGGTTTGGACAACAACCCTGCCACAGCCTACTAGCACTCCTGTCGTGGCTCAAACTATAGGTTAACGATTACCTAGTTTGAGAGGACCCACGATGTCATGAGGGCAGACTGCGACAGTCGCTCACGATGATTCTAAGGGGCATGCAATAATGTGGGGGCCTTATTCCTTATAATCCCTTAGTCTCCCACAAGTTCACCTAGTGGAGTGTTGACTCCAGGGGTTATTGATGTCTACCAATCAGTCAAGAGGCGAGTGGCACCCTTGGAGCACATGGTGCATCCTGAAGGGAACGTCGCACAAAAGAAACACAAGAGGCAAGTGTCACCCTTGGAGCATGCGGTGTGTCCTGAAGGGAACATCGTGCAAAAGAAACACTAGAGGCGAGTGACACCCTTGGAGCATGTAGTGCATCCTGAAGGGCACGTCGCGTTGATGATGTTAAAGGAACAAACTTAGATGGCCTAAGACTAATATCTCATTAAGAAATTAAAAAAAGCCAACTTCCCTAATTAAAATGTCGCCTAGCTCAGAATCTAAGTCCTAAGTCTAAAACTTCGCTAGGGGTAAAATTTTGTCTACCCTTAAGAAAAATACCTTATAAAAATAAAATAATAAATTTTAAACTAAACACCACTTAAGTAATAGTTATGGACTTCATAAATTTTTGGGTAAAATGAAGAGAGTAAGAACTTAATTAAAATCTGTGGATATCAAAGATAAAGAAGAAATAAATTATTTAACTTGTGAAAGTGTAAAAAAGATATTAAATTAATAATAAAAGGAAAAGAGTAAATAGCGCAACTGCTATTTTGGCTCTAATAAAAAGGAGAAAGAAGGGAATAATAAAAATTAGAAAACTAAGGAATGGGGGAAACATAATAAGGGAAAGAGGGTAACTTCTGATAAAAAACGAGGTCAACATAGTAAATAATCTGCAATTAAGAACCTTCTAATTTGAACTAAATTAACAACTTCATTTTAGGGAAAGTATTTAAACCTGTAAGGGAATCTAGGAACACCTATGAGTATATTTAGGAGAAACTCTAGGTGGGTGAGGGAAATGAAACAATTTTTAATTTAAAGAAAATAATTATTGGAGGAAAGTGGGGAATGGATGACACTTGTGAAAAGGAGAATTTATGGGAGATTTTTATTAAAACTTAAAATTTAATGAGAAAAAAAAATTTGGGAAGTTCTAAAATTCTATAAAAGAGAGAGAGGAGAAGGAAGAAAGGGGGGATTGGTTGTTCGCGTAACGTTACACTGTCGAATTTGTGACTTGATTGATTACTTGTGGGGAGTTGGGATTTCCCAGCTCGGATAGGAGTGGTAGCTCGGCCTTGCGAGGTGAGCTGGGAGCTAGACGTACCATCTTGATATTGTGTGGCCCCTTTGTGGCTCGGGGGGCTAAGGGGGAAGCAGACTACCCCTAGCATTGGCTTGGAGGTACCAGTGTAGTCTCAACGATCAACGAGCAGGATTGCACGGAGCACGCGAACGTCACCTGGAGTAGGCGATCAGACAACGGTATGTTTTTCATTTTACATGATAGAAGGTATTAGGACTTTGGCCCTCTCTTAATGTTATCATCATTTTTATATTGATTTGTGAGATGAAAACTACTTGGCTTAAATCTGTGTGGTTCTGGTTGATGGACTGGTTTTTTTTTGCCCGTGTTTTTGAGGTGCATTGGAAAAAAAAAAGGAGATATATATATATATATATATATATATATATATATATAATACCTATGTCATTTTATTTTATAGATCAAATTTTCTGTAATGACGAATTCGTTCTGCAATAGATATATATATATATATATATTACCGCTATTAATGAAATAGTTAAAAAATAATAAATTTGAATTCGTTCTCGCAATAGGTGTATTGGCATTTTCGTTTTTGGTAAAATTAGTTCAGAGAATTCGTTCTACAATGGGTGTATTTGCATTTTCATTTTGTAAAATTTGTTCTGGCAATGAGTGTATTGGCATTCCTTTTTTGTAAAATTTAGTTCTGAGAATTCGTTTTGGCAATGAGTGTATTGGCATTTTTGTTTTATAAAATTTGTTCCGAGAATTCGTTCTGGCAATGAGTGTATTGGCATTTCCGTTTTTGTAAAAAAAAATTCCGAGAATTCATTTTGGCAATGAGTGTATTGGAATTTTCATTTTGTAAAATTAGTTATGAGAATTCGTTTTGGAAATGAGTGTATTGGCATTCCATTTTTGTAAAATTTAGTTCTGAGAATTCGTTCTGGCAATGAGTGTATTGGCATTTTCGTTTTGTAAAATTAGTTATGAGAATTCGTTCTAGCAATGAGTGTATTAGCATTCCATTTTTGTAAAATTTAGTTCTGAGAATTCGTTCTGGCAATGAGTGTATTGGCATTTTTGTTTTGCAAAATTTGTTCTAAGAATCCGTTCTGGCAATGAGTGTATTGGAATTTCCGTTTTTGTAAAATTTAGTTCTGAGAATGCGTTCTGGCAATGAGTGTATTTGCATTTCTGTTTTTGTAAAATTAGTTCAGAGAATTCGTTCTGCAATGGGTGTCGGGCATTTTCGTTTTGTATTGTTCTGTAAATTCGTCTCTGACAATCTCCGTCCTTGGGAAATGAAGTTCTCCCTCCTTAAACTTTCATTGAATTTTGGATTCTCTCATAACATATGCACAGTGATTTATCTAATTTCTGGATTGTCTCTTAATTATAGGCACAACATTTCATCCTTATTTTCTGGATTGTTTCTTAATTGTACGCACTGATGTACATGCAAGGATTTTAAATATCTTTTACATGACAACAATCCCATCCTTATGGTGACACCGTTTTCTTTTGATTATGCATTAACAACATTTCAACTCCTTCATATAGGGTAAATTCCCACCTTTATATTTTGGTTTACGGTGACAACTATCCTTTGTTAATATTGTTGCTTCCTTTCACCTTTATCCATTTTGGATATTTACAGGTGTAGTAAAACTTTTATCCCTTGCCTCAGCCCTCAATTATTTATTAATACCAAAGATAGGCTGATAAGATATCCACTGTATCGTATGTTTTCACCCTCTTTCTTTATAAATTTTAATTGGATACATCTTAATATCGTTATTCCACCATTATCTTTTATTTTAACTTTTAATTTATTGTAGCATTTTATATGGGGCATCGAAAATGCAAATGATCTATCATAGTGTAGAGTTTCATTATTATTGGATGAAGGGTATGAATATTGTAGAACCTTTTTAGATATCTTCACATCATTATGAAATGGTTTAAGTTTTTAAAAATGATTATTATTTTTAAATTGGTGAAGCCTGTTAGCGATACTTCTTGTCTCGGGATTAGGCGTACCCAGGTTTGTAGTTTGCACAGGAAGCACCCAAGCATAACATGAGAGAATCCTGTTTTTTAGCAGCAAGTCAAGCGAGCGGGCAAAGTTTTTCCATTGGCGGCCGGATCCATCCATAGAAGCAGATCGATGGCCATCGGGTTTTTGGGACCAACCAGTTGCCCAGGGTTTAGCAAGGGGAAGCGCCAATGGTTCAAAGAAAATCTGGATCGTTTGATCTCATTGGGACAGGTGGCAGCCAGTCGGCATATCAGGGATTGGTGATTTAGGAGACAAGGAGTTGTCTGTTCATTGCATTTGAAATCGTCGATCAACGAAGTTTCGAAAGCGCCTTTGGCGCCTAGCCCCGGGTCTTAGCCCTAGGTCACATCAAGCGAGCCTGCAAAATGAGGGGGAGCCTCCTATATAATAGCATACTATCTGGGTCGTTCATCTGAGGGACACGCGGCACACGTCCGTGTCACGTCGGCATTCGGGAGTTCGAGGGGTATGCACTTCTCGAAACCCTAAACCCTGAAATGTCGATAGTGCCCAGAATTGGGCCCGTGGTTTTGGCACCTGGTCGTAAAGGAGAAAGCCTAGAGGAGGGGCGCTTGTGATTAAGCGGCAAGCAAATTTGGATGATAGAGATTCGTGTGCTCGGATCAACTACGCACATGGGATTCCGGACCCCCCCCCGCCTTTCTACCTTTAAGAGGAGGGGTGGGGTCCAGAATAAAGAGCGCCTGGATCAACGACGCTCAGGCAATCCAGACATCCTTTGTCTTTCTGTGTTTAATCAACATGGGGGCCCCTTTCTTGTCATGTCATCTTGCCATCTATTCTCCACCTAACCATGAGATGAGGCTCGTTCCCTTTATCCCTTTCCTCATCCTCCGACGTCTATTCATCTCCTCTCTTCTGGTCTGTGTGGTCCTTTCCCCACCTCATCATCCACTCACCACCTGCCATGTGTCCCACTCCCCTTCCACATCAGCCTCCCACTAAAACGTGCCCATTGTATCTCATCTCCTGCCCCCCTTCCGCTTATTTCCTCCCGCCATGTGTCTTCCCCCGTAACCTCTCACCCACCTCATCACCTCTCATCTCACCCTCACAGTGTTGACGCCATCACCTCCATTTCCCCTTCTGCGTCAAGCGTGCCCGTTCCTTTGTGCCTTATCCATTAGACCCTCCAACTGTTCCAGGTGGCAGCGTAAGGAGTCTTCCACATCCTAGAGGGAAGAGTTGACCGAGGCCATTCCCAATCCCAAGGAAGCTGTTATTATTGCCGTGAAGGTAGTTGAAAGTCTTCTTCTTCCATAAATGGAAGGTCCGGAAAAGGACTAATTCACGTCGACTCACCTTCAGAAGGATAATCCAAAATCTGATGGTGTCTGTCATAGGCACACGATCATCCCGAGTCTGCATGGGCAGGCTATTAGAAGACATCAAGATGCAATGTTTTTAATGCAGTGTTTTGTTTTTGCTGCTGTGGTTTTTTTTTGAGTATATGTAGGCGTTTTTTCCATTTTGTAAAGCATCAATGGTTGAGCAGAGCTCCCTACTATAATGTTTTAGCAGCTATTCTAGCTTTAAGCTTATGCATCTGTATATGAGATTTCTTGTTTTATGACAGACAATTCTTCTTACTCCGTCTAATTTTCATCTTATGCTAAGAGGGTTCATAAACGAATGACTCGCGCGAATTGTTGCAGTTCTGTTATGATAAAGGATTTATTATTACATAATTGTGTCCTCTGTCTTTGCGTTTGAATGCAAGTCGATATTGTGTTTAAATGCCTTCTTCTACAGTCTGTTATAAAACTGTTGTTTATAATAGATCTCTGCTTTTCTCTTGTACAAGTCTTCCACCTGTTCACCCTTTACTACAACTCACTGTCTGAAATTTACGCAAGACCTCACTTGCTCATGCATACCTGGCCTGGTTTCATAGTTGGAACGCTATTGTTTTGAGTTTCCCTCCATTCGATCACCCATCTATGAACAACCATGACATAAAATTGATGGGCGTCGGGCTCTTCTCCTGCTAGCAGTCTAGGAGTGACTTCCGTCGCTAACAAAGCCCATAGCACAGATATAGAATACATAGCTCATAAAATAACTAAACAAGGTCAACAAAGTTAATTATGCCTGGTCACTATCATCGCAAAGCTGGCTACTCAAGGCAACTATCGTCTAATTAGGACTTCCACTCATAAACCTACAACTATTTTCTAGCTAAGAGTTTCTAGCTATAAATGTTCTCTCCATAAACATACATAGTTAATGCTGAATGGTAAAATTTAGAGTTGTATTATTGAATGGATAATCTAATTATGAAAATGATGTTAATGTTAATTAGTTATTAGTTGTATTTCGATTATTAAGACTGTTGAATTAGATGACTATTATATTGATATTGATTAAATAGATAATGTTGAATGGTAAAATTAAAGTTGTATTATTGATCAATTTAGAACGATTAGTTTAGATATGAAAACGATGTTGATGTTAATGGTTCATTTAATTGTAATGTTCTTGCACTATGAAAAATGCTATGTTAGCATTTGATAACTTATGAAATGTAAGATCCTCGTTGTTGTATTTGCAATATTATTATAATGTAAGGTCATTGTAATTTATGGTTGAAACATGTAAATGTAATGTCCTTGCAATATAAAAAGGGCTATGTTAGCATGGATAACATATGAAATGTAAGATCATTGTTATTTTTATTTACAATGTTATTGTAGTATAAAAAGTAATGATATGGTTAATTTATCATAAGGTTAATTTAATTTTATTATTAGCGACAACATGTAAAAGGTAAGGTCCTTGAAACTAAGTACAATAAATTATTATGATTTAGTAAAGGGGGAATTTGCAATTAATTATATCAACTTATTTTTAAGGTTGGGTTGGTAACTCGTCGACTAACGAAAATTAAACTAAGTGATTGATATGTACTTGATGCCATTTGAGTCATAGGTAATGTTGAGTCTTAACTAATGGTAGATTATTGTCGGTGTCCTTCTAACTTGCATCTTCCGTAGAGGACGTGGTCGTTCGTTAACCTTTGTTGTACTTGGTTGTAAACAATTTATTGCTTGGTTTGCTTGTGTCGAGCGGGATGTAGACACCTCCATGTTCCTCAGAACAATCGCCAGCCCTTAGACCTTAAATGGTTAAAATCGATGGGAACCTAGGCTTGAGCATTGCTTATGTGTCTTGGAGGTCCTAACCATTCCAGGGTAGGACGGATGGGTAGTCAATCTTATTATTTGTCGGTTGATTGTCATTCATTGCTTGCAAAGGTTCATGTGTGTCTTAGGTCTTTTTGTTGTCATCGCATTGCATGCATCATGTTCGTCGTCGTATGGCGATGCAAAGTCGAATGCATTTATTATCCTTGTACCCACGCACACACACAGAAAAAAAAAATTGCGCTTGTTATACTAGGTTTGTCGTCGTAACGAGGAGGTTCATTACATATGGTATCGGAGTGGGTTCGACCAGTGACTTGGGATTGCTACGAATTTCGTTGACATGATTTGATTATACTGTTGCTAATCGAGTTGATTGTGTGCATGCAGGTAATCATGGTTAGAGGGCGCTGTGGAGGAAGATGGGGGGTGTTAGGGGAGGAGGCGCGATTCCCACAGTAGCATCCACGCCAGAGAGGTCTAACCCCTAGGGAGACGAGCAGGTTCTCAGACAAGAGCAGATAGCAGTTGGCGATGTAGTCGGGATGATGAGATCTTTTCACCGCATGTCTGAGGCATTGATCAACCATTTGGACAGAGATGAGGTCAGGGCGCTGGCACCCACTGAGTTTTTGCACGTGCACACTGGCCGTTACTGGTAGCATTCACCGTGAACTCGAGAAGGTAAAATTTCCCGAGTTCTTTGGTGCCCCAGATGGCGCAGCAGCCAAGACATGGTTGGAGAACATGTCGATGTGCTTCACACTTCACGATTATACCTCCAACTTGAAGGTCTGCATGGAGGTCTTTCAACTGAAGGGGAGCGCTCTTCTATGGTGGAAGATACTCCTATCATAGTTGAACATGGTCGTCGAAGACGTGTCATGAGAATTGTTCGAGGAATGGTTCCGAGAGAGGTATCTTTCAAAGGAATTCATTGAGCGTCAGCTCAATGAGTTCAACGCCTTACAACAGGGAGGTTGTACGTTGCCCAAGTGCGAGGCACATTTTATGGAGTTGCCCCAGTATGCTCTGCACCTTAACACAGAGAAACTTAAGTTCGACCGGTTCGTGTTCGGCCTTAATGGAAGCCTGCGTGAAAATGTTACAATTTTAATGCCTCAAACCTTGCACGATGTCATCCAGAAGGCCCTCATAGCAGAGGAGGGGCTTATCAGTGGGGGTCATACCAGGACTCCAATGAGAGCAGCAGGGTAGGGTTCATCTGAAACACAACAGCACCAGACACCAGTGAGACTTACGCCGGGATATCGTGGTTTCCAGAGGGGATCCACTGTCACTACACCTCAACGACCGCTGCCTCAGCAGCGGACACCTTATCGGGGACCAATGCATCAACAGTAGTTTAGGCCTATTCAGTAGAACATACCAGGGTACCAGGCCGGTGGGCCGTCATCTTCTACTTCGGGTACCAGGACTGCTGGGTCGAAGAAGGGGTGTTGGACGTGTGGGGAGACACACTACCAGCACGACTGTCCTGTGGAGAGGACCCAAGCATTCAGATTAGCAGGACCCACTACCATGGGAGATATGGGCAAGGCCCATCGGATTCATACATCGGTGAATAAACGCCAGGAAGAGCACTTGTCGACTATGCTTGAGATGACAGGTACTATCACTGACAAGACCCTTAGTATTTTGATAGATCCTGGTGCTACCGAGAGTTTCATTTGTGGTGCAACGCTAAAAAGGATTAAGGTAAATACAATCGAACAGGATGAGTTTAGCTTCGTGGAGATGGCCTCGGGAGCCAAACAAAAGGTTGGAGGAAAGGTTATAGGTTGTGCCCTTAACCTGGGAGAGTTTGTCACGAGGGCCAACTTGTACGTCATGATATTAGGATCTTATCATGTCGTAATTGGTATGTATTGGTTGGAATCGCATGAGGCGATACTCAACTGTAAGATGAAACGTTTGAGCTTGGCCGATGACAAGGGACATAGACGTGTGATTGTAGGATGGAACCAGGGAGTTTCCGTGAGGTTTGTCTCTTCCTTACAGATACAGAAGAGTATGCACAAGGGGTGCAAGATTTATGCTATCCTTGCGTTAAACGAGAAGGGAGTAGCATAAGGTCTAGAACACCTTCTGGTAGTGAGAGAGCTTGCGGACATATTTTCGGAGGATTTACCTGGGATGCCGCCGAAGAGAGAGTTGAAGTTTACCATAGACCTACAACCGAGGACTGAACCGATAGAAAGAATGCCTTATCGGATGTCCACCTCGGAGTTACAAGAGTTGAAAATGCAACTAAAGGAGTTGTTGGACCTGGGACTGATACGTCCTAGTGTGTCACCATGGGGTGCACCTGTTATTTTCATACGAAAGAATGATGGATTGTGGAGGCTTTGCATTGACTACCGTCAACTGAGCAAGGCTACGATCAAGAACTAGTATCTCTTGCCGAGAATTGATGATTTGTTCAATCAAATGAAGGGTGCGACGGTGTTCTCCAAGATTGATTTGCGATCAGAATATCACCAGTTACGGATCAAGGAGGATGATGTCCCTAAGACTGCCTTTAAGATGAGTTTTGGACATTACGAGTTTACTGTTTTACCGTTTGGACTGACAAATGTCCCAGGAGTATTTATGAGTTTGATGAACGGGGTGTTCCGCGAGTACTTGGACAAGTTCATCCAAGTGTTCATAGACGATATTTCGATTTACTCTCATACGACGGACGAACATGACAAGCACTTGTGCTTGGTACTAAAGTGTCTGCAAGAGCACAAAATGTATGGGAAATTGTTCAAATGATCTTTTTATCAATCAAGGATTCACTACTTAGGGCATGTCATCTCCGATGAAGGTATCATCATGGATCCAGCCAAGGTCGAGGCCATTGTGGAATGGCCTACGCCGACGAATGTCACGGAAGTGCGTAGCTTTATGGGTTTAGCAGGATACTATCGACGGTTTGTCGAGGGATATTCAAAAATCACAAATCCGATCACTGTATTGCAGAAGAAAAACAAGAAGTTTGTTTGGATCAAGAAATGCGCGGAAGCATTTCGGAGGCTTAAGGAGTTGTTGACGACAACACCGATACTAAAGGTCCCTGACATGGACACAGACTTCTTGGTATGCACAGACGTATCCAAGGAAGGTTTAGGCGGAGTCTTGATGTAAGACGGACGAGTGATTGCTTACATTTTGTAACATCCCTCTCTGGCGCACTAAGAAAACTTATTCTTTGAGGACACTTGCTCGCAAGTGATCTGTACTTTTATGATGTTAAAACATTTATCCTTGATTATGATGCGTTATGATAGATGACATGATGTTTTATTTCTTTGATGTAGACATGTGCTATTGACTCAGTTTTATTGAGTGTGCAGGGTTTTGGACCTTGAGGATGCAGAGGCATCGATGGAACCCCTTGGACTCTAGATTGAGTCAGGGAGTGTGCTATTTGGGTTGATTTATTTACTGTGATATTTCATTGATTTGATCATATGATGTTGACATGTTCTGACATGATTATTGATTATACAGGCTAGCGATAGCTTGCCGACCAGACTCACATATGGAGTAAAGGGGCCACACATGATTTCCAGAGAGGTTGAGGGAGAGGTGTGGACAGCAGCCTTGCCATAGCCTACTAGCACTCCCACCGTGGCTCGAACTGTAGGTTAACGATTACCTAGTTCGAGAGGATCCACGATGCTGTGAGGGAAGACTGTGACAGTCGCTCACGATGATTCTAAGGGGCACGCAATAAGGCAGGGGCCTTATTCCTGAGAGCCCTTAGTCTCCCATAAGTTCACCTGGAAGAGTGTTGACTCTAGGGGTTATAGATGTCTACCAGTCAGTCAAGTTGGTGACTGGCACCCTTGGAGCACGTGGTGCATCCTGAAGGGCACGTCGCGCGAAAGAAACACAATTTGGCGAGTGGCACCCTTGGAGCACATGGTGCATCTTGAAGGACATGTCGCGCAAAAGAAACATAAGTTGGCGAGTGGCACTCTTGGAGCATGTGGTGCGTCTTGAAGGGCACGTCGCGTTGATGTTGATGAAGGAACAAACCTAGATGGCTCTAAGACATTTAACACATTTAGAAATTCTTAATCTACTTCCCTAATTAAATGTCGCCTAGTTCAGAATCTAAGTCCTAAGTCTAAAAATTCTCAGGGTAAAATTTTGTCTAACCTTAAGAAGAGACCCTATAAAAATAAAAATAAAAATTTAAACCAAAAGAAAAACCCTTAGGTAATAGTTTTAGTCTTCATAAATTTTTGGGGTAAAATGAAGAGAATAATAATTTAATTAAAAATCTGTGGTTTTAAATTGTAAAGAAGAAACAAATTATTTATCTTGTGGAAGTATAAAAATATTTTAAATTAATAATAAAGGGAAAAGAGTAAATAGCACAACTGCCATTTTGGCTCTAATAAAAAGGGGAAAGAAGGGGATAATAAAAATTAAGAAACTAAGGATTGGAGGAAACATAATAAAGGAAAGTTGGGAACTTATGGTAAAAAGCGAGGTCAACATAGTAAGGAATCTGCAATTAAGAACCTTCTAATTTGAGCTAATTTAG
>JZKD02S0889981.1:1786619-1798275 GCA_000966675.3 Picea glauca | reverse complement strand
TATAATACCTATGTCATTTTCTTTTATAGATCAATTTTTTTGTAATGGCGAATTCGTTTTGCCATAGATATATATATATATTACCTCTGTTAATGAAATAGTTAAAAAATAATAAATTTGAATTCGTTCTGGCAATAGGTGTATTGGCATTTTCGTTTTTGGTAAAATTAGTTCAGAGAATTCGTTCTACAATGGGTGTATTGGCATTTTCGTTTTGTAAAATTAGTTCTGAGAATTCGTTCTGGCAATGAGTGTATTGGCATTCTGTTTTTGTAAAATTTAGTTCTGAGAATTCGTTCTGGCAATGTGTGTATTGACATTTTCGTTTTGTAAAATTTGTTCTAAGAATTCGTTCTGGCAATGAGTGTATTGGCATTTCCGTTTTTGTAAAATTTAGTTCTGAGAATTCGTTCTGGCAATGAGTGTATTGGCATTTTCATTTTGAAAAATTAGTTCTGAGAATTCGTTCTGACAATGACTGTATTGGCATTCTGTTTTTGTAAAATTTAGTTGTAAGAATTCGTTTTGGCAATGAGTGTAATGGCATTTTCAATTTGTAAAATTAGTTCTGAGAATTCATTCTAGCAATGAGTGTATTGGCATTCCATTTTTGTAAAATTTAGTTCTGAGAATTCGTTCTGGCAATGAGTGTATTGGCATTTTCGTTTTGTAAAATTTGTTCTGAGAATTCGTTATGGCAATGAGTGTATTGGCATTTCCATTTTTGTAAAATTTAGTTCTAAGAATATGTTCTGGCAATGAGTGTATTGGCATTTCCATTTTTGTAAAATTAGTTCAGAGAATTTGTTTTGCAATGGGTGTCGCATTTTCGTTTTGTATTGTTCTGTAAATTTGTCTCTGGCAACCTCCGTCCCTCGCAAACAAATTTCTCCCTCCTTAAACTTTCATTGATTTATGGATTGTCTCATAACATAAGCACAACGATTTATCTAATTTCTGGATTGTCTCTTAATTATAGGCACAATGTTTCATCCTTATTTTCTGGATTGTTTCTTAATTGTATGCACTGATGTACCCGAAAGAATTTTAAATAACTTTTACTTGACAACAATCCCATCCTTATGGTGACACCATTTTCTTTTGATTATGGATTAACAACATTTCAACTCCTTCATATAGGATAAATTCCCAGCTTTATATTTTGGTTTACGGTGACAACTATCCTTTGTTAATCTTGCTGCTTCCTTTTACCTTTATCCCTTTTGGATATTTACACGTGTAGTAAAACTTTTATCCATTGCCTCAGCCCTTAATTATTTATGAATACCAAAGATAGTCCGATAAGATATCCACTGTCTCATATGTTTTCACCCTCTTTCTCTATAAATTTTATTTGGATAGATCTTAATATCGTTATTCCACCGTTATATTTTATTTTAACTTTTAATTTATTCTAGCATGTTATATGGGGCATCGAAAATGCACATGATCTATCATAGTGTAGAGTTTCATTATTATTGGATGAAGGGTATGAATATTGTAGAACATTTTTAGATATCTTCACATGATTATGAAATGGTTTAAGTTTTTAAAAATGATTATTATTTTTAAATTGGTGAAGCCCATAGCATAGATATAGAATACATAGCTCATAAAAGAACTAAACACAGTCAACAAAGTTAATTATTCCTAGTCACTATCAATGCAAAGCTGGCTGCTCAAGGAAACTATTGTCTAATTAGGACTTCCACTTAGAAACCTATAGCTATTTTCTAGCTAAGAGTTTCCAGCTATAAATGTTCTCTCCGTAAACATACATAGTTAATGCTGAATGATAAAATTTAGAGTTGTATTATTGAATGGATAATCTAATTACGAAAATGATGTTAACGTTAATTAGTTCTTAGTTGTATTTCGATTATTAAGACTGTTGAATTAGATGACTATTATATTTATATTGATTAAATAGATAATGTTGAATGGTAAAATTAAAGTTGTATTATTGATCAATTTAGAACGGTTAGTTTAGATATGAAAATGATGTTGATGTTAATGGTTCATTTAATTGTAATGTTCTTTCAATATGAAAAATGCAATGTTAGCATTTGATAACTTATGAAATGTAAGATCCTCGTTGCTGTATTTGTAATATTATTATAATGTAAGGTCATTGTAATTTATGGTTGAAACATGTAAATGTAATGTCCTTGCAATATAAAAAGGGCTATGTTAGCATGGATAAGATATGAAATGTAAGATCATTGTTACTTTTATTTACAATGTTATTGTAGTATAAAAAGTAATGATATGGTTAATTTATCGTAAGGTTAATTTAATTGTATTATTAGTGACATGTAAAAGGTAAGGTCCTTGAAACTAAGTACAATAAATTATTATGATTTAGTAAAGGGGGAATTTGCAATTAATTATATGAACTTATTTTTAAGGTTGGGTTGGTAACTCATCGACTAACGTAAATTAAACTAAGTGATTGATCTGTACTTGATGCCATTTGAGTCGTAGGTAATGTTGAGTCTTAACTAATGGTAGATTATTGTCGGTGTCCTTCTGATTTGCGCCTTTCGTAGAGGACGTGGTCATTCGTTAACCTTTGTTGTACTTGGCTGTAAACAATTTATTGCTTGGTCTGCTTGTGTCGGGTGGGATGTAGACACCTCCATGTTTCTCAGAACAGTCGCCAGCCCTGAGACCTTAAATGGTTAAAATCGATGGGAACCTGGGCTTGAGTGTTGCTTATGTGTCTTGGAGGTCCTAACTATTGCAGGGTAGGACAGATGGGTAGTCAGTCTTATCATTTGTCGGTTGATTGTCGTTCATTGGTTGCAGAGGTTCATGTGTGTCTTAGGTATTTTTTTTGTCATCACATTGCATGCATCATGTTCGTTGTCATATGGCAACGCAGAGTCAAATGTATTTATTATCCTTGTACCGACGCGCACACACAAAAAAAAAATAATTGCACTTGTTATACGAGGTTTGTCGTCGTAACAAGGAGGTTCGTTACATAGAAGTGGAGCAAGGTAAAAAGTCAATAATTGACAGTGTGCCCTTTCCATCATGTTCTTGAATACTATGATATCCAACATAGAGATAACTTTATTATTATTGAGATCTATTCATACAGGTAACTTTAACTAACTTTCCTTACAAATACTTGAAGCTATTCATACAGGTAACTTTATTATTATTGATATCTATTCATACAAGTAACTTTAACTAACTTTACTTACATATACCTATTTTTATTTTAATAGTGTTTATATAAAAATAAGGTAGCTAAACATCAACGTAGTTGAATTCTAATTTACTTAAGTAATCTACAATTATGTCATATAACAATAATACAATGTTTGAATTGAAGCTAACAAAACAATGTTACATACTCACTATTTTGTCACATAATAAGACTAAAATCTTTAGGACAGAATAAGATCATATATTCTTATCAACATAGCAAAAGTAATATAGATTTTATAGTGATTCAAGTATATTAAACTTTAAAAGGCAAACTATTCTTCTCATCTTTATTCTTACATCCTCATTTTCACCACTCCATGTGCGGATTGCAAAGCATGTTGATATCTTAGCGACAAATATATAAATCAAAATAATAGATGATGAAAGTCTTTTTTTTACGAATTTAGATATTTTTATATTTAATTTAATTTAATTTAATTCTAATTTTTTACCTTTCTTCATACTTTATGAATTGGCAGAAAATTAATGAATTGGAAGAAAATTATTGTTTGGATTATTATTATATATATGTTCACTGTAAATATTGGGTTATTATTCTATATATGTTCACTGTAAATATGCTCAATATAAAAACGCCTATAAAGAACTTTGTATCTCTCATTTTGGATTCTATTTTTTGGGTGTTAAGCCCTCATCTTCATTGCATTTATAAAGAATGGTTATTTGATTTATTAAATTTATATTCACTTGATACCTAGAAGTTATATTCATAAGTGGTTGATTTATATGCACTTGATGCCTAGAATTTATATTCAAATAAAATCTTTCATGCCTAGAAGTGGTTGATTTATTTTACAAGCTTTATGTTTTAGATTTCACTCTATAAAATTTATAATCACTTTACTCCTACTTTTTTAGTGCTAGGAAACTTATTGACATCGTTATGGATCAAAACATATGGAGTTGTTTGCCATTCCAAATTTTGGAGATAATATTTTATTGGCTCCCTTTTTCAGTGTTGACAAGATTTAGAACCATTTGTAAACACTGGAATGCTATTCTACAAACCCCTTCATTCCTCGCGCATTGTCATCGACTTTCCTGCAATGAATATGGTTTTCTAATTCCTTTTCTCTATGGTGAGGAAGGTTACTTCGTTGGAGGATACCTTCATCAAACTGGTCGTGTTTTTCATTTTCATGTGCCATTTATAGATTCCATCTATACAATTGAATGCATTGTTCGATCCATGATTTTGTTGTCTCTACCAACAAGATTCTCCCTTACAAAGAATTATTTTGTGATGAATCCATTTACAAAGTCATTCTAGAACATAGGTTCTATATGGGTTGGAGACTCGGGTTTCTTTACACTCTTAGAAAATGTCAGTGCTAGAAAATATGAATGGGTTGTTTTGAAACATATTTCGAACAAAATGCAATCAAATTATTTCATTTGTAGTAGCCTTGATAGGGTGTGGAGGAGTAAAAACATTCCTTATGGTGGCACTACACCTCCAAAAGAGGCAGTGGTCTATAAAAGTAAAATTTATTGGTTGTATTTGGACAAAGATTATGAAGACTACCCTTACTATGGGTACACAATATATTGGATGGATGTTTTAAATAATTAGTGGGGTTTTTATTTTGTTCCAATCCCAGACATACAATGTATGTCATTGGCATTATACAATAACCAACTTATATGCCTCATCAATGATGGTTCCACCTTTGTTTGGTCTATTGAAGAAGTGGATAATTTTATATTTGGTGAACTATCTATTGAACGAAGTTTGGAGTGTTTTGAGGATGACTGGGGATTCAAATGGAATTTGTTGCAACACCTTTCAACAGACATAAATATAAAATGTCCTGGATATCTTCCATTTCGAACAGTGGACGAGATAGTGCTCATGTGCAAGAACAATGAAGTTCCACTCATGTTCTATGATTTGATGACTGGTTCTTGTGTCCCAACAAATATGACAAATGTATCTATGTTACAAAACTCTGAGTTGAGATTTCCATTTCAAGACCAGTTCAATGATCTGATTGAAAATGGAAATGTTTTCCCACTACTTCCAAACATGGATTCTATTGATGACATTCCACCATTGGGAATAGATTTGTTGGCTTAGTCTACTTTTCCTTTTAATAAAAAAATCATAATATTATCAAACATGTTGTACTTGTCTTATGGATTGATATTCAATATTCATATTCAATTGTGATAATTTTCAGTTTCATATCATTTTCATATGGATTGATATAAATATTGTTTACTGAAGGCACAATATATGTTTAGTAAAAATTGTTTACTAAAGATATAAATGTGTATTGAAGGCACAATATATGCCAAGTTAATCATTATGTATTTTTTCGTTTTGTAGAAATGTCTATTGAAGGCACAAGTAAACGTATTACGAAACAAACTCGTTCTCCGACAACATGTGAGAGGAGAAATGAAATTCATCGTTTACGGTATAAACAAAACAAAGATGAAATAAATGAACGTAGAAGATCTTTTTATCATACAAGAACCACTCGAAACAATATTCAAAATTATTTTTTCCATAGTCGTAAGTATCGAAGTTTAGCTGCTATCATGCGAACAACAATACGTGTTGATGTTTCTTTCCCACAATATTTTCATATTCTGGATATTTCTTATGTTCCAAAATCTCATAACAATGTTGTCTTCATTGCGGAAACTTCTCATATTCCAAAAGATGATCATGTTCAAAACCTTGATTCAAATGACAACCCTTAGTCTTCTACAAATGGAACTCCTACATTGCAGCATGAAGAAAGGCTGTAAAACCTTCATGGTAGAGTTCTCGAAGACATTCAAAATATAGGTCTATCTGAATATGTGGGTGACAATAATTTTCTTGCCAATTTGGTTGATAATTTGCAACCTTTACTTTTTGTTGTTGGATCTGTGTCTCCTCTCCCAAATTTTCCAGCTAATATCCATCCACCAACAGAATCAATTAGAACTATTTCACTTGGAACAACTAAGTTATTCGAGTGCCATAATCCAATACTGCAAGTGACACATGATCGTGGTGGGAAATATAAATATAGTGGTCACACAATTAGCTTTCCACAAGATATTTCCACGATTGCAAGGAACCTTCCATGATGTGTTGAAGATCTTGACATCCTCATTGTTAGGAGACACGGTGCACAATCTAAACATTATGAATTTTATGTAAAGAGATCATGAGTTTTGGATGCATTGCATTACAAAATTCAAATGGATAAATATTATAGGGATGTTCAAATCGATATGGATTCACTTGCTTCTCTCCCTGAAATGCCAACAGATGTGTCAAGTAGGATTAAATTTGTTGATTTTGATATTCAAGAAACAAAGAATAATGTTGTTGAAAATCAAGAGCTGGCTCCTGATCGTTTTCATGCTCATCCTTCATCTTTTGTTGCCCAACTACCCACTGAAGGGAGAGAAATGGAAGAAATAAGAACATTCATTCAAAATGCAGATTCCACACCTGTTGAACGATTGGGCTGGCCAGACATTGGTTTGTATCCCATCAATTAATATAATACAGAAGGGTTATTAGACATGGCTTTCCCCACATTATTCCCCACTGGTGAGGCTGATTGGTTGCATCCTCGTATTTGTAATATTCAACTGCATGAATATGGATTACATCTTCTCAGATTCTTTGATTAGAGATTTGGAAGGCATCTAAGGTTTTGGTATTTATTATTGAACATGATTATGCACCATCATAGCCATGCAACTGCTGCAGTATTTGTAAAGAATAATATACATGATAACTCACCTACAACAATTCTAGACTTGCGACAACAACTCATTGATTTACCTCACAATATGTTGGTTGAGCATCTGATGCGTTTTGGTTCTACTCTTCGAGGTACACAGGCCTATTGGAAAAAGTGTCATGATGAACTCACTGACATGATCACTCAGTTGGGTTGTCCAACATTTTTTTTTACTTTGAGTGCAGCTGACACAAAGTGGCCTGACTTACACAATGTCATGCCCAACAATGCACATTCTCGTCGTTTCAATGAACATCGTAAAAAAATTGAAAATGTCATCGAGTACCTACATCTTGTTGCCATGTATATGCATCAAAGATTTCAAATCTTCGAGGAAGAATTCATAGAAAAATATCTTAAAGCTAAAGACATTTGGTACAGGTTTGTTTTGATGGATTTCTACTTTTTGTTTAGCTTCACATTTCTCTTGTACTCTTCTATATATGTTTACTAACTTTGTATAATATATATACTTTTTTTTAGGTATGAGTGGCAACATACAGGTTCAACCCACATACATGGTTTCTTGTGGTAGGAAGGTGCACCAAACATGGACACATTGGATTGGTCAAACCCTTCTAATGTTCATGCTGCAAATACATTCTTTGATAAATATGTAACAAGATGGAATCCATGTGATATTGATCGACGAAACATAATGGTTCCTCGAAGCTTAAATGATGATTCATGCCTATTAAATAGTGAACAAATTCTCTCTTCTAATGCTCAAGATGATTATGAGAATTTGTTAAATCGTGTTCAAAGACATACAAAGTGCAGTGTCAATTCTTGTTTGCGAAAAAAAGGGTCTATTCTCAAATGTCGATATAATGCTCCATGGGAGGTTCGCGATGATTCAATATTGTTCATAGATGAGAAAGGGAAAAATAAATATGAGCCTACACGAAATGATGATAGGCTAAATGTTCATAATGTTGATCTTCTTGCAATGTGGCGTGCTAATGTTGATTTTCAGCCTGTGGTTTCTCTACATGTTGTCTTGAAATATATTGCAAACTATGCTTCCAAGGCGGAAAAGAGATCAGGAAGTTACCAAGATATGTTGACTAGAATTTCAAATGCAAGTGGCTGATAAGCTCCTATATTGTGTGCATACATAAGGTTCCTTGCAGAAACCCTTGTTGATCGTGACATTAGTGCACAAGAAACATGTCATATGTTATTGAAACTGCCTCTTGTTGTTTGCAGTAGGAAATTCTTTTCCTTAAATGTTGGTAGAAAGGTTTTCAAGAAAGTATCAAATGATCCCCATCAATTTTCTAAGCCAGATAGTTTTCTTCAAATATGTCAAAATCGACCTACATTTCTTGATCATTTGTCTATGATAGAAATAGCAATATCTTGTACCTTTGATGGAAAATGTAAAAAAGAACCATGGAAACATAGATATGTTCATGCCATTGTTCGAGTTTGGCCATGTTTTTATTCTATTCCCAGTGAGGCTTCTGATGAATTTGAGACTTTATGTTGGACTAAGTTACTTTTGTACAAACCATTTTGTAATATTCCCATTGATATTGGCCTCTCCAGTGAAACAATGATTGAAAATTGGCATAATTTCCAATATCAAGCATGGCATGTTGATCATTCCCCTATACCTTCTGATACTGCTGATGAAGATGAAGATTCCCATGAACAAGAAACCATTGTTGAAGACGATTTCGAAGACTGGAAATTTTTGTCTCGCTTGATACCTCCTAACAATATCACATTTTCTAACCTTCAAACTCTTGGGCGAAGGGAATTTGATATATGCTTTAATTGAGAGAAATCGATGGTTTCAAACGATGTTGTCGAAGAAGCTATAGATTTTATAAAAATTGCCAAATCTAGGGGTGATATTGTTGAAGATTCTCTTTCCACAATTCCTTCACCAACATCCTTGTCAGAGAAACAAAGACAAGCCTTTGAGATCATATTATGACACTCAGTTGAATATCAACATCGTGAACCTCTTCAAATGATTATACAAGGCACCACTGGCACTAGAAAGTCTTTTCTTATTCATTGTATTTATCATGCTCTTTTTGCTTCAGTAGCTACTGGCCATAGTCTGTTTCTTTTACTCGCTCCGACAGGAATAACTGCTTTTAATATACATGCAAAAACAATACACTCCACTCTAAAAATTTCTATCAAATATATCAGACCACTACAAGGACAATCTCTTGCAATATTTCAAGAAGAAATGAGGCATATTCGATATATTTTGATTGATAAAATGAGATTTCTAGGACCAAGATTATTCATACAGATAGATTCTTGATTACGAGAAGCATTGCCCAAAAAAAAAACTTCTCCTTTTGGTGGTAGATCTGTCATTCTTGTGGGTGACCTCGGTCAATTGCCTCCTATAAAAGATAAGCCTTTGTATGCAAGTAATACAACAAGGAAAGTATTATGGAAAAACTTCAACATTGTTGTTACTTTGGATATAATATTTCGACAACAAGGAAATCATCCAAGGCAAGACGCTTTTCGACAAATCTTGAATAAGATAAGAAATGTTGAACCTGTTATTGATGATTGGGATCTTCTTATGTCACGGTTTGATATGAGTTTGCCTTCGGTGGAAAGAAGTTTATTTCATTCAACAATTCACTTGTTCCCAACAAATGATTTGGTCACCTTGCATAATAGAGAAATGTTAAAGTCACTAAATACTCCAATTGCATGATCTGTAGCTGAGCATACAAGATGGGTTGAAATTGCTGGTGTTGATGATGATCAACTAGAACGTGAGGTTTTGCTATGCCCTGGTCAACGTGTCATGTTGACATGTAACTTATGGGTTGAAGCCGACTTAGTTAACGGTGCACTTGGTTAAATTCAACACATTTACTATAGCCCTGGTACAAATCCACCCCAACTTCCAATGTTCACTACTATTCTTTTTGATAAGTACATTGATGTTCCTTTCGACAAAAACAATTTGAATATTGTTCCCGTCACACCTGTTACAAGAGGAAATCGGAAACAAATTCCTCTAAAGATGGCATGGGCCCTTACTATACACAAATCACAGGGGTTGAATTTAGATCAAGCTACTATTGATATAGGCAAGAAAGTGCATCAAGGGTTGATCTTCACATCCATATCAAGAGTGAAATCGATTGATGGTTTGCGCATATCTCCACCTTTCTCTTTTCAACATTATGCCGAGATGAAAAATAGTGCTTATGTTACTATTAGGAAGAAAGAAGAGCAACGATTATACTCCTTATCATTGTAGCAACCCATGTAAGTACTTTATCTCTTCATAAAATGTGTCTGTTTTGTTGATTTTTTGTCATTCATAGTTACTATTCTCCTATTAATCTTTTCTTCTCTATTTTTTTTATATGTTTTATACCTTTAGTAGTTTCCTTTTACTATGTCTATAACAAAAGAATATAATTATTTATATTGTTACATTCATTTGTTACTAACGAGTAACATTTAAAAAATCATATTATTATGCATGGAAATAAATGTTTATATTTCTCTCATATGCATAGTTGGAGTCTCCTACATGTAATATTTCATGCTAATATTTTTTGTAAGTGACAAAGCAAATTTTGAAAATTTCCATACACACGTTCTATTTGTATTCCAACTCATAATATTTTTATTTTTGTTTTTTCTATCTTGCAGTTATGGAAAACTCGGATGCTTTGAAGTTTGGTTCTTCTTTGCATGAAATAACGCAACAGAAGCATTTTCTTCATGGCATTCAATCTATGGTGACCAACCTACACTGTGAACCTTTCGACTTATTTGATCTATCTTTGCAGTGCTTCTCTACACTAAGGGAAATTATACACACATATATGCATATATGTGATAGGGAAGCGGGGAGACATTTCAGAAAAGATTGGCTTCATAGACAAAATGGTCATGGTCAAGTCGATATTAATTCGTGTTGTCGATGCCACCAATCTGGTTGCATATTAGAGTAAGATTTTGACAATTTTATCGGATTTAGATATGCTTTTATATTTGGAAACTTCATTTTTTGAAGTTTAAACATAATTATGTTTTTATGCAATGTTTTTGAATCTATATATTTTTTCCCTTTGCTTGTATGTTATAGAATGTTTTTGAAACTAATCGAACTTGTTTTTGTTTTGATAATACATTATACTTCTAATTATTGTTGTAATTTTCTCAACCAGGATTATGGACAACAAAGAATTTGCAAGCTTTAGTTGGGCTCTATATCAAATCACCGAAGAAGAAAAATTCTTTACTCTTTTAAAAAATTTCATCTCTTAAGTGACAACTGGTATAGAGTGTCACTTGTTTGACAATACATTTCATTTTCTCTTAAGCCTAAAGAATTCAATGTTGCAACTATAACATATTTTTGTAATGATTGGTGTTGATGTAAACTCACCTTCCATTTATCATGGACCGATATAGTCTTTATATAGTTGTTGAGCAAAATTGTAATGAACAGAGTTTACAAAATTTTGAACAAATGTTTTCTTTAATTTGACAAGAGATTTTCAAATTATATTTCTTAACTTTCATTCAGATGTTTGTTTAGGATCAATTTCTGAAATATGAAAATATGATATGCCCTTTTGGAAATTCTTTTTTCATGCATTACTATCTTTTTTATTTCATATATATATATATATATATATATATATATATATATA
>JZKD02S0889981.1:1768633-1784393 GCA_000966675.3 Picea glauca | reverse complement strand
TATATATATATATATATATTTTTATGCTGGCGGAATCGGCAACTGGGCCGGTCTCGTACTCGCGTGACACGGGGTCGATTCCGACCGCTACCACTATAACCTCCAGGTGCCATATGTATTCCCCTTCCACAGGCACGGGTAAGTCGGGGGGATTTGAACTTGAAACCTCATCGTACATAACACGCTATATCACGGCACTTGCCAATTGAGCTGCCCCCCGGGGGCTATAATGTAAAAATATTTGACTAATACATAATTCTATGTATTATTAATGTATTAATATATTTTATTTTATTTTGTTTTTTATTTTTATACTGTGGGAATCGACAACTTCGCGGTTCTCTTACTCGCGTGACACGGGGTCGATCCCCAGCGGCTACCACTATAACCCCAGGTGCAATCCCCCAGCCAGCAAGAATGACGCATGAGTAAGTTCGGGTGAGAATCGAACATGAGACTTCATTTTACAAATTTCCTTCCATATACACGGCACTTGCCAATCCGTCTACACCCGTGGGGGCAATGTATTAATATATTAATTATAATATATATTTTTATTTTTTTTTTAACATTTTAATAATTAACTAGGTACTACATTATTATAATGTATTAATGTCTCTATGTATTATTACAATATTGGTGTATTATTACTTTATTAATCTTATTATTTTATTTATGTATTATTTTATTATTTTATAAATAGTTTATTATTGGTTTAATGCTTTAATGTAATATAATAGTAATATTTATTTTTATTTTTTAAGATTTAATATAGTTTAAATATTTTATTCTATAAATTGTTTCTTTATGTATTATTATTTTATTAGTGTTTTACTCTATAACAATATTAATGTTTTACTCTAATACATTAGTATTTTAATAATTTTTAATTTTTTTTTATTGAATATATATTTTATTATTTATGAATACATTAATGTGTTCATTAATAAAAAAATTTAAGATATTATTTTATTAGTGTTTTAATACTTTAATATTGTAATTTGTGTAGTGTTTTAATAGTGTTTTAATATTTTATTATTTTTTTTTTAATACGATATTATTATATTAATTTATATAATATTATATTGCTTTAATATTATTATATTAAAATTATACTATTACATTCATAATCATGTAATATTCTATTATTATTGTATTTGTAATATTAATAAAGTATTTTGATTATTATTATTATTAATAATAAAGTTTTAATAATATTATATATAATGTTATATTTTATTATTATTATAATATTTGTAATATTAATAAAGTATTTTGATTTTTATTATTTTTGATAAAATTTTATCAATATTATATATAATATATTTGTATTATATAAAAATAATATATTTATACACTTGTTATATCATTTTTCCTTCATTTCTCACCAACGTTTTCTTGATGATGGACCACACTAGTTTGGTCTGAAACATCGAAAATAAAAAAAACTATGTGATTAATCCGAAAGAACTCTTTGAAAAAAATGGTCAAAAAAGCCTTAGAATAGAAATACTAACCCTTTAGAGACAGGATATAGCTGATAAAATATGACAAATTGAGTGGATGCGTTTGCAGGTAATGAGAAGGAAATCGGATCTAACTTTTCTGAAAAGATGTAGGGACATCGATGTTATGCCTACTTTTACCATAATCAATCATAGACTTCGCGATAAGAAAAATGACTGTATTTTTCACAAGGCCAACATTTCATTACTCCGGAATGAAATTCAGAAAGCAAGGTTTAAAATAGACAATTTGTCACGTAAACTTCTTGTTCTTCACACTACTCTGGCAAATATCATCCAACCACCTCTTTGGGCACGAATAGATGCCTGCTCCTCCCTAAAAACTGTGGAAATTGAAGAAATCATTGTAAACAAACAACGTAGCAAATTTACCCGACTAGAAAACATGCAGAAACAGGTACGAATGAACAACATGCATGGTTTGCCTCCTCACCAAAACGGACACACTATACATACGCTGCACGATAACATCGAAAATCCTTCTTCTAGCATAATTAACACTGCCCAAAAGAACAACTTAAATAATATTATAAATAGACTCATGATATTTAATAATAACATTAATCTTCAAGCCAAAAATAACACTTTCGTTATCCAGAACAGTAACCACGTTGACCTAGAAAACAATAATAACAACATTAACATAAACAATAATAACTGCAACACACATATAAACAATACTAATCATTCTGTTGCACCCTCAGACATTTCTGATAACAATCGCGGCAATGACCAAAACAATCCATGCGCAAACTCTATAAATAATAGTTATACCCACGCCAAAAAAAATAACCCTCACACCTCCATTACTCAGCAAACAAATCAGAATTCCAACTACAATAATAATAACTACACTCTTACAGGCATTTGTGATAACAAACCAAACTACTTTGACACATGTATAACAAATTTTGATGAAAAACGCAACAATGATAGCTACATCAGTCTCCCTCCCATTGAATTTATTAATAACACATGGCATCTAAGTAATATTGATCCCAACTCTCCTGTCAGCATTAACCCCCTCACCTCCATCATACAAAAAATGAACCCTGATAATACAAATATTACGAATAATAATATCAACAACGCCCCTATAGTGAATAATAACCACAGTGTTGAATCCCATTGTAATAATGAACCAAATAGTAATGAAAACAAAGATTTTGAAGCAATTAATCTACCCAACACTGACATGATTTGCAATAATATCATTAACCCAAATCTCGTCCTTAGCATCTCCAACAACAATAATAAACAAGTTAAAAACTTTGAACGTAAGACTAACCAGGTCAAAACCACTGTACCCAAAAATTTAGTTATCAACCTATCAACCCATCCCATCGATGATTACACTACTAAAATACTAGAAAAAGGTCTTAACTTTTCCATTGCCCCCCACAAAATTCCTATTGAAGATATCTTTTGCAGCATCGAAAATAGTATTAAAAACCTCTCAGATAATGTTAAAGAAGAAATCAGACAAGACTGCTTAGTAATTCTCCATAGAGTAAAACCACCAAAGAGAAATATCACCAAAGAAGAAATTTTGGCTCTAAAATCCCTAAACAATAACAAGAATTTAGTAGTTCTAAAAGCAGACAAAGGTGGGGTTGTTGTTGTTATGAATAAGGAAAACTACATTGAAAAAATGTTTGATCACCTCAATAACAGTGGAAGTTATAAGAAACTCAATAAAAACCCCTTAAATAAGATTGCAAAAGAAGTTTCCAATGCCATTAAATTAAGCAACATAAAAGATGATGATAAAAAGAAATTGATTGTTAGCTGCCCCTCCACCCCTAGGATATATGGAATCCCTAAAATTCATAAGGAAGGGCCCCCTCTTAGACCCATTGTCAACACAATATGGATCCCTACTTATCAACTTGCAAAATACCTAGCTCATAAACTCAAACCCTTAGTCGGAAACACTAGCTCCTTTGTTAAAGACTCCTCTTTCTTTGTAAACAAGATCAAAATTATTAAATTGGACAAGGATGACATCCTTGCGAGCTTTGATGTTGTTGCTCTCTTCACCAAAAATCCCATTGACGGAGCAATGAAAGTCATCAAAAACATCACTAACCTAGGCACTGGCAACTTAGTTGAACTTTGTTTGAACTCCACTTTCTTTAGTTTCCAAGGCGACGTTTATGAACAAACCTGTGGGGTCTCTATGGGATCCCCCCTCTCTCCTATCATAGCCAATTTATTCATGAAGATTTGGAAAACAATGCCCTAAACTCCTCATCCTTCAAACCTAAATACTGGAATAGGTTTGTAGATGATACCTTTGTCATCTGGTCCCATGGTTGTGACAAATTATATGAATTTGTGACTCACCTTAATAAACAATCCGATCACATCAAGTTCACTATGGAGGTTGAAAATAATGATAGTCTTCCTTTTCTAGATGTCAGAATCACAAAAAGACCCGATGGATCCTTATCCCATCAAGTTTATAGGAAGAAAACTCACACTGAACAATACCTTCATGTTGATTCCCATCATCACCCTTCCCAAAAACTAGGTGTTCTAAACACCTTAGCAACTAGAGCCTTTAGAATTTCTGATGATGAAGACTTAGAGGAAGAGAAAAATCACCTCCTCAATGTTTTTAAAAATAATGGCTATAAAAAACATCAGTTAATAAAAGCCTTTCAAAATGCCACCAAAACACCTAGAAATAAAGAACAAACAAATAATGATGTGTCTAAGGTTTACTTACCCTACATATAAGGAACAACAAACAAACTTGCGAGGATTTAAAAAAAGAAAAAACATTGGGGCAACTTTCAAACCCTTAAACACTATTAGGAATTCCATGAGGTCAGTCAAAGACTTTGTTGATCCCATCGAACAAAAAGGTGTCTATATGATCCCGTGTTTGTGTGGTAAACAATACATAGGAGAAAGAGGTCGTTCCTTTAGAATTAGGATTCAAGAACATGCCACTCACATCAAACACAATCTCACTCGTCCCTCAGCTCTTGCAGAACACTTAGATAAAACTAAACATCACATTTGTATTGAAGAGACCCAAATCCTTGCCAAGATAGATCACTATCACAATAGAAAATTCAGAGATGCAATCGAAATTGAAAAAAACCTAACAATCTAAAGAGAGATGATGGATGGAAAATTAGTCAAAATTGGATCCCTACCCTAGCCAATATGAATAATTCTAGATATTAATTTATAAACATTATCTAGCTGGCTCTTATTAAATAAAAATTAATAAGCAAACAAATAATCAATTATTAAACAAACAAATAATTAATTATTAAAACAAACAATTATAATTTCTTAATTTTTATAATTCTTGATTTCATTTTCAATTAGATGACTCCTTATAACAACTTTTCAAGTATTTATACACGTGTTATATAAACGTCGAAAATAAAAAAACCTATGCAATTAATAGGAAAGAACTATTTGAAAACAATAGTCGCAAAAGCCTTAGAACATAAATAATAAATAATATTATAAATAATACATTATTATAAATATTTTTATTAATAATTATAAATAATGTAGTTTTATTAATATTATTAATATATTATTTTTAATTATTATTAATATTATAAATAATTTTTTATTATTAAGTTATAATATTAATAATATTTTATTAATAAAGTATTACTAATATTATTTATTAATGTTATATTATTAATATAATTATTAATAATTAATAATTATTAATATTAATGTTACTCATATAATTATTAATAATAACTCCTTATTATTAATATATTAATATTTCTAAAGTTGTTAAAATAATAAATAATATTATAAATAATACATTATTAATAAAAATAATAAATAATAATATTATTATTAATAAAAATAATAAATAATACATTATTATAATTTTATTTATTTATAATTATAAATAATGTAGTTTTATTAATATTATTAATTATTAATGTATTATTATTAATAGGTATAAATAATGTATGTTTATTATTATTATTAGTTATAAATATTGTATTATTTTATTTGTATAAMTACTATTAATATTATAAATAATTTTTTATTATTAATTTATAATATTAATAATATTTTATTAATAAAGTACTATTAATATTATTTATTAATTTTATATTATTAATATAATTATTAATAATTAATAATTATTAATATTAATATTAATGTTATTCGTACAATTAATAATAATAACTCATTATTAATAATATTTCTAAAGTCATTGTTGYTATTCATACTGAGTTATTATTAATTAATAAATACATTTTGTATTAATTAATAATAATTATAATTAATTTTWTTATTATTATATTTATTATTTATAAATATATTATTATTTTGTACAAATTAATAATAATTATAATTAATGTATTTTTTTATTATTTAAAAATATATTATTATTAATAATATATTTTTATTTTTATAAATATTTATAAATAATACAATATTTTATTTTTATTAATAAAGTATTATTTATATTATATATAATGTTTTTTATTAATATAATTATTAATAATAATTCATTATTAATCATATTTATAAAGTTGTTGTTGCTGGGTTATTATTAATTAATATATTTATGTACTAATATATTAATGGTCATCCTTAAGGCATGTCTGCAGTCAACTAGCAACAACCACTTTATAAAAGTGGTTGATATAAACAGATGAACATCATTTTTGACATTTTCAAACTAATAAAGCCAACTTATATCAACCACTTTTATAAAGTATTTATTGCTAGTTGTAATACACTTAATACTGATTTTCTCTCTTGATTTTTGGTATCCTGCGATATTAGGAAGAATTGGTTGCCTCGAGGGAATAGTATTTCATCGAAATTTGTATTCACATGATCTGTTGCTTCAACTGCCAGTTTTAAAAACACTTTGCCACGCACAATAGTTGTTTATTTTATGTCGAGAACATACTCTTCGATGGGATCCATCCAATATTCTCTTGCCAAACTCATTCTGGATAAATAATGATAAGACAGCTAAATGTGGGGCGATTACTTTAGTGTGGCTTTTTAGTTTGTAAGATCGGAATTATTTAATCACTTTAACCAATACATATGCCTATTTTTCAATTGTAGGATAATTTCATTCATGGCCTTGCAAGCCTATGCTCATAAATGCTATTGGGAACTCTCTCCCTTCCCCATCCTTCTAGGTGAGCACAACAAGAAGAAAGTACTCACTCCCTTCCCCATCCTTCTAGGTGAGCACAATAGACTGATCAGATTAAATCCAAGAATAAATCCAGCCCTAAAAATCAATAGTCAAACCAAATTATCAAGTCGACAAGAGAGTACTCACTCCGTTCTCCATCCTTCTAGGTGAGCATAACAACAAGAGAATCCTTCTAGGTGAGCATAACAGCAAGAGAGTGATCAGATTAAATCCAAGAATAAATCCAGCCCTAAAAATTAATAGTCAAATCAAATTATCAAGTCGACAAGAGAGTACTCACTCCCTTCCCCATCCTTCTAGGTGAGCACAACAACAAGAGAGTGATCAGATTAAATCTAAGAATAAATCACTCCCTTCCCCATCCTTCTAGGTGAGCACAACAACAAGAGAGTGATCAGATTAAATCTAAAAATAAATCACTCCCTTCTCCATCCTTCTAGGTGAGCACAACAACAAGAGAGTGATCAGATTAAATCCAAGAATAAATCCAGCCCTAAAAATCAATATTCAAACCAAATTATTAAGTCTAGCTGTATTTATGCTAAATTTCTGCCTTCTTAGCAGAGACTTGTTGCTTCACAACTATCCTTGTTTTTTAACCGATTTTTTTTTCATTCCTTTTCCATATATCTTGTTATAGCATGCATTATCTTGGAGAGCATAATATGTGGGATATGCTTATGTTCTTGATGGTTTAAATGCAATCTTATTTCTAGTTCAGTGATTTCTATCGTTTGTTTCATTGATTTTTACAGCTCAGATACTGGAAAATGTTAAAAGGCTTGATTTTTTCGGCTTAAAAATAGAAAATGTTAAATAGCATTCGACAGCGGATTCCCATACTTTTAGTTATTTCAGATAAATTTTATTTTTTTAAATTATTTTTCTGTTAATATGAAAAACAGAAATAGGGAGGGTTAAAAAGAAAACAAATCTATTTAAAAAACAGAAATGGCACTTAATGCCTAACGTGAAGAGCGGAGTGGCATACCCTAACAAGACATGAATTCTAAAAAAGACTACAAGTCAGACTAATCACACTCTTCATAAAGAGCCAATTTCCAATTAGCGATTGGACCAACTCGTTGTTATGCGTTAAACATAAGCGCTTCATTTTAGGTCACGTTATGCAAACCAAAAATATTTAAATTTGTTTGATTTAATGAATAGATTATATTTTTTTATATTTGACGCCGATAGGAAGTTACCTATACTTCATCTCCTTTATAGCTGTGAAATTGTATAGCCTGCAATTATGTCTATGTTGGTTAATTTTGATATTTTAAGCCTATAGGAAGTTATCTATACTTAATCTCGTTTATAGCTGTGAAATTTTATATCTTGCAATTATGTCAGTGTTGGTTAATTTTGTAGTAAATGGACTTTTTCTAATTTTGTAGTAAATTGAGTTTTTCTTTTTTAGCTACAAAAGAATTTGGCATAAATTTTAAACAGACCAGATTGATCGGTTAGTGAAAGAATGTTTTTCCACATTCCTAGCATTGAATTAGAGGATGGTAATTAGAACGAACCATCCCCACTGATAGCGTGTTGACGAAGACCTTTCTGAGGCCGCCAAGCTTCTTGCTCAACAATCAATACAACCTGTTGGAATGCACGTTGGGTGTCTCTACGTGTTAAGTTCAAGCATGCTTAAACTGAATATGCAGAAAGAAAGATTTACTTGTGCAATGAATGACCTTAGTTAAGGACTGGTTTTTCCTACCTCTATTTAACTATGTTGTGTTTTTGGACTTCCTATATATTTCAGATATTGTACTTCTACTCAGGTAAAAATATTTTATTAAGAGTACTCCGTGGAAATATTTTGACGGTTTAGGCAGGTGTGAAAACACATTCCATTTAAATATCGTTGAATGTTATGAATGGAACAAGAGGAATCACTTTGGTTCGGGTGTCGATTTACCTTGATCTTCAATGGATTATTTTAAGCATCTAAAATCTGCGCCCCTAGTGGGCATGTCTGAGACAGGTGTGGATCCTTTCCTTCAGTTGATGCTTCGCGAAGCAGCTAGCCATGAATATTGTAATTCACCTGGTCGTGTCATTCGACTAACAGATGGGGCTTATGGTCACCCTGCCCATTCTTTTGTTACTGCTCTCTTGAAAGAGATTATTGTATTGTTTTGTGGTTCTTTCTATAGAATTGTTCAGAAATTCATTCAGAGACTAGTTTTGTTTTGGTTTTCTTCAGTTTCCTAACGGCTAGTTGTAACATAATTTCCAGACATTGGGAAAGAGTCACATAAACTCACTCTCGTTGTTACAAACAACTTTTCTGAGTTGACGTAAATGTGTAAAATCGTGTGTATGTAAACCTCATATGACTTAACATATATCCTGTGAATGGCTTACAAAAACCTATATTTCAATGAGTTACACAGTCATCCCAGATTTCATTTTGCTCATATTCAGAAGTTAAGACTACCCATTTACTTCACACTTAGATAGTAAAATGAAAATGAAATTGAACATGCATATAAAATCAGACAACTAAGAATGAATGGTGAATGGATTTTACAAATCTTGTGATTTACATCCCACTTAGTATCCATTCAGGTGATAGCTTGGAGAATGTTCTGAGGTTTTACATGGAGATGCTCCAACTTTTCATGGGCTCTCTTCCGCGCTTCATGGCTCAACACCAATTTTTCCATGATCGAGTCCGTAAGGAGAGTCATCGTCTCTGCCTCCACGGGCTATCCATGCAGTCACTAATATGCCAAGTTGCTCACCTTTTAATAAATTATTAACTTCTATTCATTTTGTTAAAAATATACAATTAAACAATCAAAATGTTAATTATAGATTTTCATTTGCTTTTATTGTATGTACATGCTTTTTACAAAGGTTGTGAAGAATCTAATGAGAATTTGAGGATTTATTTGGGTCTCCCATTCTAAGAAATAAATGATACATGCATCTTCAATTAAATGCCAGGCTCGGGATATTAAATAAAAATTGTCATAGAATTATATACTCTCTAGCCTCATGGCAATTTGAAATTTTTTCCAAAAACACACCTCAATAAAATTCATAATACTAACCATTCTAAACATTGTAATACAAGCATGCATTGATTAATTTTATACAGAACGAATCTCCAGTCGGTTTGGTTCGGTGCTTAGCCATATTTTATTTGAACCATCATTCATGTAATTTGATTTAATTCCATTAATTTTTTTATTTATGGACTATGCACTCCACTCTGGACGTGCTTTTCAGGTTTGAATTGAGCACTGGACCTACATCAACATGGAATGTTAAATTGCACGGTTTGTTAAATTCCAAACTATATATAGAGATTTTTATTAACTTATTATTTTAAAATTTTGAAAATTTATTAAAATATTAATTTACTATATATATATAATTTTATTATTTTGAAACTTTGAAAATTTATTTAAATATTAATTTACTAAATAAAAAAGTTACATGCACCTTGTTTGTTTCCTTCCTAAGGTTACTTTAATCACTTTAATGTATTGAATGAAGCTTAATTATCCATAGAATGTGCAATATTTCCACATTTAAAACACTAATGAGTTTATAAGGCCTAGTGTTTTTACTTGCTTATACACCTTCAATAAATAATAATAATAATAATCTATTCTACTTGCTTATACACCTTCAATTAATAATAATAATAATAATAGTCTATTTTTAAGGTCACATCTGAGTGGTTGAGTAGTAAAGTCTACGAAAGTATACATACCCTACCTCCCTCTCGATTTGAACTTGTGAACTCTTAAGAGGAAACACATGTTCTTAACCATTAAGCCCACTCAGGAAAACCAACATGCTAGATGACAATAAGAAACAAAAATTAATTATCTTTTTTTTTTTATTTACGACCCAAACTCATTTTTCACAACCCAAACTCATTTTTCACAAGTATCTGTAACATTTACAAGAGTATCTTTAGCATTTAAAGTTTTATTGATTTCTTTGAGCATTTTTAATTTTTAATTTCATATTACTAGTCACAAGTTGAATTCTAAAATGTTGTGGGGGCTCAATACAACAATTTTATGGACGAAAGCTTATCATTCTCCAAGTCTTGGAGACATATGTAGAACATGTGGAGACCTCTATACAACTCTTGTGTTAATTTTCGGCATCCAAGTTTATTTTTTATTCCATGTCGAATTTTGTCAAGCATATACAATAGTCAATTTCTCCATGTATATGTCAATCCAATTTAAGCATTTAATTTTTTTCACTTCATATTCCATTTAAACATTTGATTTTTTTCACTTCAAAGTTTGCATACCGTATTAAAAGGTCATCACTAGTTGACCCTCAAGTTGGAATATTGATGGAAATAACCTTGCCAACATTGAGTGGCTCGTTTTCTGCATTGCATGTTCTCAATCCTAGGGCAGAATTAATTTATAAGTCAAGCAGAATTAATTTATAAGTCAAAACACTATTGTTAGATTGTTGTGTTATTTCTTTCTCAATAAGAAAGGAAGATACAAAGTGTGTTGGAAATTTTCAAGCTATGTTTTTCCATCAAACAAATAAAATTTAATGAAATTCCATCCATCGTATTTGAATGAAGTGCCCAACAGTCTTTTTAGAAAATCGATCTCTTTTAGACATCTTTACTTGAACGAAGTATCCTTACCTACCTCAACTCACCAACCGTCAATATTCAGGGTCTTACCTTCCTGCGGAGATGGAGGGTTGACTTGATCGGGGTTGACTTGATCGTGACCTACAGATAGGCAAAGAATGAAGGTTTACTTCTTCTTTATGGTCCTACCTTCATAGATGAATGGTTTAATCCTAAGTAAGGGTTTATTAAGGTTTTTTTATGGAGGTCTTACAACTTATGCTATTGTCCTGATTATTTTCTCGGCCTACTTTGGTATTATTATGTTATTTCGCTTTCAACAAAGAAGAAAACATGAAGAAAGTAAAAAGTATGATTGAATGGAGAAAAAATATTTTTTTCTCATAAATAAAGGTTTTAAAAGAAAAATATTAATAAACAACATTAATCAAATAAGAAAAGTTGAAGAAAAGTTAAAATCAATAATAGTATGGGTGTGAAACAAGAATATCCTCCTTTACCAACATTGTTTGGCTTAGTTATAAATGAATTAGAAAATTTGATTAGGCTAAGAATATAGTATTTGATTCATAATTGACCATTCATTAGTTTTTTGATATTCTCAAATTGTTAGAAAATAAATTCCAAGTTGAATTTAGTAATAAATTTTCATTTATGGAAATTCAAATTTAGAAATAAATTTCCATTTATGGAAAATTCGAATTTAGAATTTTGGAATATGTAATTATTATTTTATGATTGTTGGGAAAAGGTTTGACTTGACCAACTGTCCTTTTTTTATGGACACATGTACGAGACAAAATTTTTATTAAATTAAATGCTCGAAGACAAATGGAACAACCAGGTTAAAAATAGGTGACTATGACTCTATGGGTGGGGAACAAGTTTGAGTTAACTTAGAGATGATTTTTACAAGTGTCATAAATTGAATTCTGTCACTAGAAGCCCCTAAAAATCAGGGATTTGTAAAGCTCTAAATTTCTCCAAGGAGGGAGGGAATGCAATGTCCTAGGAACAAGGTAAATGGAACATATGTGGGAGGGAGGAAATTGCTTAGTATGTTGAGGAATGAGAACTATTTTTTTTGTTATGAACACATCTGGTGTGAGGAAAAAAATAATTCTGAATTGTTGAAGGTGACAATGGCTAAGGAGTGTGACTCAGTTTTCCCTTATGGATTCATGGTCAGGCTAGGGGGTGATCATGACAAGTGATCGTGGACGTTTTATTTATATGGTTGGGTGGAACATGGTTGTTCCATTTGTTTTCCAACAAAAGTATTCAAATATGTGTTTCAGCTATGTACTTTTCTGTTTGATGTTATATTGTTGATGTTATACGGTTATGTTATGCTTTATATTCCATATATATATAAATCAGAATCTATTCCATAAATAGAGCTTTAAAAGAGTCTACTTAAAAATTGCCTGTAACTCAAGTGAATGCACACATGGACCAATGAAGGTGAAACATGGAGCCCAAATACCTTTTGGTGGCAGGACACTTCCTTCACCAAGCGCTGATATTTCCAACCCGCAAGAGAAATAATGTGAAGGTATTAGTAACTTTCTTAAGTCATTAAATAATGAGATAAATAAAATAAGTCAAAGACACAAATTATCTTGGATCCAGATGAAAATAGTCAATCCACGATTCAGGAGGAGGAGGAGTGGGTTCATAACCATCCGATGGGTTCCCTCGGAAAGAAAAAGGGACCCATAATTAATTTATATCCATACATAGATTATTCACTTGTGAAATTAAAGAAAGAAGAACAAACATTTAAACAAAGTTTTGTTTCTTCATCATTCCTGTACATGTCCTCTAAAATATTTAGAATCTAAAATACATAGAACATATATATAAATATAAAATCATAGAATGTAACCAATGAGGAGAAACTTGCAAAAAAACAATTAACAAAGAAGTAGCGACAACAAGTTATTCTATCTCTTACAGAGGCTAGACGATAAACAGTTATGAGTGAAATTTTTATATTACAGTAATAGATTAATTAAATCAAGAAGTAATTACAGAGATGCAAAGGATGTGATCTTAGTACTTTTAATTAAAGTAAGAAACCAATTAATTGGTAATTAATGCAAAAAAACATGTTGAAACCCTGCTAAGACCCTTGTATTGTGCATATACATAAAATGTTGTGAATGAGGGACAATATAGAGTTTAACAAGAAATAAACGAGAAGATGATGCTTCCAAGTTTCATTTCAGGGAGAACCTTTCCGCAAATAATTCCTACATTATATAGACATAACTTTAACTATAATGGGCGAAATAGAAAGTAAAGATCGTTATTGGATTAACTGTAATCTTTAACACACACAGATTATCAATAAGTGCAGACGAATGTGTAAATTAGAGAAAGAAAGTATTCAGAGAAGATATTGCGAAGATAATCAATAACCCGTAACAAAGATACATTTACAATTTCACTCAGACTCGTTTTGAATATAAGGAATATAATAACCAATGAATATGTTCAGAGAAATGATGGTTTCCTTTAAGGTAATTTAAGTTTTTTCAACCTTGCTATGATTTTAGACAAAGTTCTCATTTTAATTAATCATACGAAGAAAAAACTCTCCAGACTGTAATTGATTTTAATAAATACAAGAAGCTTTGTGGACTATAGCCAAGTCCTTGAATGGTAAGAATTAAAACCTTAACTACATTCAGTATCAACCTTCACTTAGGTTTTTGTATTTACAATGTCTCAAGGGTGATGATTATTGCACATAACTTTCGAGACAAATGGTTGCGGGGTCTAATGACCTCTGTTCAAAACGAAAACGAAAACCAAAACTATTAGCAAGAAAACCAAAAGGCTCAGTTATGGAAGCATTTTACAATGAAACCCGACCTCACGATCAATTGGGAGAAAATCTAGAGGGATATGATCTTGATGACGTATAGTCAATAGGGAAGAAAACACAGTAACCCTATATCTTACAGCAAACTCGATTGATAAAAACTTAAAAGATTAAGAACAATAAACAACTGAATCCTTATCACAGTGGAACCTGGAACACATCGTATACAGAGGGAAAAAATATGTGGGTCCAACCTTTAGACCAAAGAGAAAAAAAAGGAATGCGACATAGAACCCCAGATAATGCATTTACAACCGAGGATGCATCACAACAGAGAACGCATTTCACAGAGAACGTATGTCACCGAAAACCCTTTACAATTTTTTACATAGCATGCAATTTCTTACCCATGCATGTGGAGAATCATTGCGAATGCATTGTTTCCACCTTTTCTTCACTAGGGCCGAGCACTACCAAGAACCAATGGACGCGGGGAATAACACAGTGAAGAGGAAAAATGAGAATGAGATCATAGAGGTGACTACGACAAGTGAAATGATACCTCGAGCCCCCCATTAATAGGTAAGAGCTACTGGTACGCCACCCCAGACACTGCCATGTGATTTCGACTGAGTGGAGAGCTTGCATTAGGTGGGTTGCTGTAGTGTCAGGACGTGGAGTACTGGTAGGTTCTATCACCATTAATGGACTATCATAAACTTAAAAAAATACTAGTTATTACGTCTTAGGTCAAGGTATGACTTGGCACCCATGTCAACATGATTATCGAACCACTTTAATGATGTATGATCTGTGTAAAATCCTAGTTCGGGTGGAAAAAAACTTAGTATTGAGTAGGGTTTTAAACTTGGACCATGGGTGCATCGTATACATGGGTTTAGCATAACATAGCCTTGGATTACATGGTACATTTGTAATCCATAGCATTCATACTAGGGACATAGTCATTCATGTCTCCTTGTATAATAAGTTTTGTTATGTTATAATATGGTGGTTACAATATTGCAGTATGGTAAGTGTTGTGGGTATGTTATAACCCTATCGCATAGATTAGGTCCACTAGTGTTTTAATATTGGCTCTAAGGGTTACATCGTGCAAGTTTGTTATAACATAGTTTGTTACACTAATATAGTGTGATAACATGGGTATGTTGTATAACCCTAGTACTTATGCCATGGACGTTGATAGTCATGGTTACAATGTTAATAGTATAAATGCATGACTCCAATTTATTAGCAAGGTTGCATGGTTTCATAGTGAATAGTAAGTTAGGTTATGAGTTAATCTAATAAGAACACCTTGGTTAATTTAGTGGATGGATAATAGACTTTGGTCTCCCTCACAATTTTTATTTTTATTTTAGTGAAATTTGGGGTACATTAAAAGTTTTTCTTTGACTACAAATATTTTTTTTACTATCCAATGTTGTATATATGCTTAAGAGAATAGTTATTTTTTCGTAATATTTGAATTACTTTTGTCGCACATCCGACTGGGTGACCAATTCTATGTATTTTGGCCAAGGTCTAATGGAATGATATTTTTTCAATCTTAGGTTATACCTAACTTTTGAGTTTTAATAACCTAACATGCAGACAATGCA
>JZKD02S0889981.1:1745721-1760250 GCA_000966675.3 Picea glauca | reverse complement strand
TATATATATATATATATATATATATGACGTAACATTTTTTATATGCACAGATATTATCAAATAGAAGAAGTTGTAATATATGCAGAATATTGAACAGGAACATGACGTCAACACCTCAGTTGCCTTGTTGAAATAGAGTCATTAATTCATTCTATTTACTGGAACCCAAAGAATGAAAGAAGGAAAGGTCCTCCCATTGCTTTCTTAAGTATAGGGCAGGCGCCACATAAGTATGGCCTATCACAAATTATTCTTCCATGTAAAATGTAAGGAGCGAACATAGTAGCCTTTATTTAAATCGAAGTGTTGGGAAGCTGAAAGAAAATCTTATCGTCCATGTTTAACCACACACATAAAAAAATAAAAAAAAATACAAGAGATTGGAAAACACCATACAAAAACCTCAAATATTCTATATTCAGATAAACTGGGTTACAAAATACATCTGAGATTATTTCCCAAAATAATTGTCTTGAAAAATTTCAACAGATATTCTATGAAATTTAAATGCATTTTCCATAATGACTATGATTAGGATTTCCGCCAACAAAAAACAGTAAATATGTACAATAATGAAGCCTATAGACAGTCTTTTATAGATTTAAACTTCATCATCAAATGCTTGCTTAGTAAAAAAGAATGAGTTGAATATCAATTTTTGGTCTTGGACTTCATTGGTGCTGCCAACTAGATCTATCCCATCTTTTTGAATAGCTTGTCTCTTCTAGATATGGTGTTCCTCCATTAGTTGGTTATTTAAAATTCCATACTTTTCTAATTGTTAATTTCCCTCTATCGTTGAAAACTTGGGGTTTAAGGTGTCTTCCTTGTAATGTTCCTGGTTATCAACATCTGAGACAACTTAGAGATGTTATTTAGGCCCAATTCAAAGACAAGGGAGTGTTTTTATGTGATGTTAGCTTTGGGGGGGGGGAATCGTGTTAGCCAACAAAAGCTGAGACAAAAAAAATTCAAGTATGTTGTGACTGCTATTCTCCCTGTATTCGATCATATGTTTGGTTGAAAGGTCTGCCTGAAGATTTGTATGTTAAATTTCTTTGTTTTATTTCTATAAATTGGAAGGGCCGTCCAAGTCACCTACAAAATGATCCTATGTTGAAGTACATAGCTTCTTCCAAAAACACATATATGGCAAGTGTATCAAATTATGCAGATCACATCAGAATATATCTTTTGTCATAGGGGTGGTAGACATCGTAGCCCACAAAATGGTCTGGAATATTCGGAAGTGATGCCAAATATTACTCCATGCTTGAATATAATCAGAAGGAAATTATAAAATTGGATCCTCACGAACATGAGAAACTATATGTGCGTTTGAATCAACATTCTAAAATTACATAACGTTTTATGCCAAAGTTGTAACAGACTTGACATACATCCAGTTTCTATGTAAAATATTGTTGAGTTACATATGGATGTAGTAACAGACTCGACATACAATCAAGTTTCGATCACTACTGATACTAATATTAACTGTAAGAAATCGTGATCCCAGGCTCCAGGTAGTTTCACCTTCAGGCATCTAGACTGGCGGTGACTGTAGGCTCTAGATAGCTTTGGCTTTAGACATCGACACTGGTGGTGGAAATGGGAACAATGCTATTGACCGCGGTGCGTAAATGCGATGAACAAGAAGGGTTGTCATTGTCAAATCACTTAGACTGGAGGATTGTTAGACCTACAAAGAACAACGAATTTAGTGTTGCTTTGTCATGACAACTACAATTTTGCTCTGAGTCTGGAAATCTTTGGACGTTGGGCGTCTTGTGCGATAATGACCTTCACATTAGGTACATTTCAGACATATATTATCTGACATTGCAGTATTAATGAAATTTCCATAGTGGACAATGGCTTGATTGCATTGCACAAGCAATATTAATTGTGTGATTAATTAACATCCTTGAAGGACATGAATTCAAAACAACGCCTGAAAGTTTTCGAACAACCGTGTGTTAAAAAATTACACTGTTCTATATTTTAATAAATAAGAAATTGTGTTTTCTATGTCTAACATTAGGTTGCACACATAAACCTTTTTATGTTAACTAAAATTAATATATAGTCAACTCATATTCCCAGAAGTGATCAAATTCCCTAGAGATAGAGCTAGTTTATTTCCATCATGTTGGTTAGGATAGAAGGATCCACCACCAGGACAAAGAAAGAAGTTAAAAATAAAAGAAGTTGTGCAAACGCAAGCTAGTGATGGAAACACAATTTGACCAGGAAGGCACTTATTTCAAGCATCGAGCAATTCCTTCTTCTTTTTTTCAAATATCGGATCCACTGCAATATAAGAAATGCCTTCTCCTTATTCAAATCAAGGGAAACAGCAAGAAGATTGATATTGTGTGGAAATAGCTCTGAACACACCAAAATTCTTGCAGAAGGTGGTAGTATAAAGTAATCTTCAGAAAGTGTTGCAAAGTCCATAATCCAGAATTCCTTCCCACTAACTTTTCCCAGTTACATGTCGATGCAGGAATTAGAAACTTCTGAGAGCTTCATTCCTTGGTTAGATACCCACCTTCAAGTAGGAGGAGAATATTCGTGCAAAGAGGGTCAAGCTCACCAACCCAGATGCAATCATATGCATAGGAATAGTGAAAAAATGTGCAATAGTGATAGAAAGTTGATTGTAAGTGGAGTTTATTACTACATACATAGGATGGTGAACAAACTTTGATAAAGAATCTGACTTTATTTCAAGTTTGTTACCACACCCAGAAGGCGCTCAAAAAACTTTGAAATAGAAACTTCTGTAATTTTAAGATGTTGATTCAACCACCCATACATTTTCTCACATTCGCGACTACCCAAATTTATAATTTCCTTCTGAGTATATTCGCGAATGGAGTAATATTTGGCGTCATTTCTGAATATTCCATACCATTTTGCAAGACACGCTATGTGTGACTCCTTTAACGAAAGATAAATTCTTGTGTGGTCTGGAGAATTTGATACACTTGGAAAATATGTGTTGTTGGAAGAATCTATATACTTCAACGAAGGAGCATTTAGCAGGTGACCTGAAATTTCCTTCCAATTCCCAGTAACAAAACAAAGAAGTTCAACACCCAAATCTTCAGGCATGCCTTTCAAACAACCAACAAATCACAAGATACTTGATTTTTTTTTTGTGTCTAAGTTTTTGTTGGCTAACATAGTTTTTTTTCGCTCAAAGATGACGTCACACAAAACCATTCCCTCATCTTTCAATTGGGCCTGAACGACATCTCTAAGTTGTCTCACATGTCCATGACCAAGAACATTACAACGAAGGAACCGTAAAGCCCAAGTCTTCGATGATAGAGAGAAATATGAATACGTATTTAAAATGAACGATGGAGGATCATAGTATAATCTTCCATAAATCTTGGTTTAATTCATTTTAATGGAAGATGCCCTCGATCTTTTCACTTATTAATGCCAATATTTTTTAATATGTGTGTTGAATAGTCACTAATAACACGAGTTAACATTCCCATATGCAAGGAGATTCTAAAATATGACAACCTGTAATATATGCACAATATTAAAGAGGGACATGACATCAAGACCTTTGTGGATGACACGTTTGTGGATGGAAGAGTGGTAGTACAATATTGCACTGTTACTATGATGTTTCCTTAAAAAATATAAAATAACCAACACTTTTTGTCAATTCAAGATGGACGGAAAAAAACTTATCATATCCCATAATATTTGCCTGTTAATGTGTTTTAATGGGAGATGTCCTCGATCTTTCCGCTTATTAAAGCCAATATTTTCAAACTTGTCTAGTGGGTTTTCACTAGTAAATGCATAATTAATGTTCATTGGGAAGGGAGGAAGGTGGCGGGGATGGAGGGGAGAAAAAAATGCTTTTCAACGTTTCTAAACCCAGGAGTGCGTGAACCCGTGAAACTTTGAAGACTCAAATAAGTATGGAAAGGCAAGTCAGATAGACAGAGTCATTGTAGGTAGAGTCAGGCTTGTGAGTTTGAGGAGTCCAGGTTAGAATTGTAGAACACCGAAGTTTTGGGTAAAAGATGTATACCCCAAACATGGGGCACCAGAGTTTGATAACGCCTATCCACAAACTTGCGTTCATAAAATTGGATAAGTATGCAAATGAATGGTGGTCGGTCAGACTTGTGATGTGAAGATATATATGGAGATGATGATTTTTCAGTTTTCCACCCCGGGAACCCGCGAGCACATAAATGTGATCAAGTATAGAACTATAAATGCATAATAGAGGGGAAGAACAAACGGGAAAAACATGCAAGTTTAGAAGAGGAAAAAGAAAGGGAGACACGAACTTTATCCCTCACATAACAACAATTAGTCTCATAACTATGAAGCCATAGAAGCACATTAACTATCGGAAAAACATTCTTATCTATGAAATATAGTTGGAGATTGACAAACTCTAGTTCAAGTCAAAAGAGATGTTCTTTATATCTACTGCAAAATTTTTCATATTATTTTATCTTAATAGTATTTTTTGGTGGCCCAACTGTAAAACCATGTTGCAATTTGTGTTTTCCAAGTGGAGATGTGTTTGTGAATAAACAAGTATGAAGAGGATTGATTGCATCCGTAGGACCTCAACTCTGCAAAGTTGAATCAAATAACAATAACCAACATCCAACGAACCAATGAGAAAGCATCAAGTAGTCAACTGGGAATGTCAGTGAAGAACAATATTATCCAAATTTACTGCAGACAAGATTGTATAAAAAAATCGGAGTAATATATTGTAACACGCCTGTTAAGAAAACTTTTCATGTTGTGAGGCCTGGTAGGTAAACATGTAATATTGTAAGGATCATGCAAAGGGCTCCCATTGTGAAAAAATTTAAGGAAGCTATAGTTTTGCATGGTTGGCATTCTGCATCCACAATAGGAACACCTCCATAACACCCACTGACATATAAAAGAGGAAATAGAATTTTATCTTCACATACAAACATGTTCTTGAAGAGGATTTTGACTCAGACATCTCCATCATTAAAATTTTTCACTTGAAAACTGGAAATAGAAAACAACAAAGAACAAACACGAACATAAATCTAGCAACGAAACCCACCCATTAATGGGTAACAACAACAACAACAACAAAAACAATATGCAAACAATAAATCAGTCAACAAGCAATGAGCAAGCAGCAACCAGTGAACCAGTAACACCGCCAAAGAAAAATATCGCCCATATTCACTGCAAACAACATTGCAAAAGAAAAAAGAGAGGACGGAAATGTATTGCAACAAGCCTATCAAGAAATGTAAGAATGAAACTGCAAAATCGAGACCCACCGGTGAATGGAGAAGGATGGAATCATAGCCCTTGGCCCACAAACTATAACAACAGGTCCAACTGCATATGCAGGACCCCAACCTCGCAAAGTTGAAGAAAACAAGAGCAAGCAACAAATAAAAAATTAGTGAAGAAGCACCAAAAGGCCCAACTACAGTTGCAGGACCTCAACCCTACAAAGTTGAATCAAACAACAATAAGAAACATCTAGAAAACCAAGGAGAAAGCACCAACCAGTCGAAAAGGGATGTCAGTGAAGAACAATATTGGCCAAATTCACTGCACACAAGATTGTATCAAAACAATTGGAGGAAAATGTATTGTAACACATCTGTTACACAAACATTTCAGGGTATGAGGCCTGTCAGGTAAACATTTAAGGACGTGAGGACCATCCAAAGTCCTGCCACTATGAAAGAAATTAAGAAAGGTGTATTTTTCACGGTTGGTATTATTCAATACTGGGAGCGATCAAAATCCTCTTGTAGTTTATCTTTGAATGTGATTACTATGACCAGAGAAGAAGGACTGTAATTTTGTCTTTGTCTCATTGCTGATTGCCAATGTTTGACATAGAACCTATCTCCATTGTAGCCACAGTGACGTATATGAAAATGAAATCATATTTTCTCCTCACATACAAAGATGTTCTGAAAGAGGATTTCGACTCAGGAATCCCCAGTAGTAAAATTTCTCACCTGCAAAATGAAAATAGAAAAGGAAGATAAACATGACACCGAAACCCACCCGTCAATGGGGGATGACAGAAGCCCACCTTCGATCATGGTTGTAGAATCCCAAGAGTGCAAACTGCAACAAGACCAACAGGAAAACAAGAACAACAACACCAAGAAAACAAGAAATCAATGAACAAGCAAGGAGCAAGCATGAACCAATGAACCAGTAATGTTGATGAATAACAATATTTCCCATATTCAGTGCAGAGAACATTGCATAAAAAACAAAAGGAGGAAAATGTATTGTAATAGACCTGTTAAGTAAACATTTAAGGCTGTGTGGCCTGTTAGGTAAACATTTAACAAAGAATGTAGTGTGGCATCTTTGTTACGTATTAAAAAACATTTTTTATATTATTTTATAAGTATAAAAAAAAATTAGTAACAATAGTTCGAACAATAGAGGCTATGTAAAAAAACAATTATTCAAAGGACAAACTAATATGAAGTCAACTAATAAAAAACTGACTCTCTATCTTCAAAACTTTGGATATCCAAACATTTCAAGAAAAAAGTAAAAATTCAGAAAGACCGCATATGATCAAAAACTTTGGATACACTAACATATAAAACATTGGGAATAATGAAGTTGGCAATAAGACCTCCAATCTGTTATCCAATTAGATCATGACATATATGGTATTTTTTATTATATAAAAATCAATTTTTTTAGTTCCCTAGTTCCAAGAATAGATATTATGCAAATATTTTTAGTCAAAGGACAAAATAATATGAAGTCAATGAATTATTGATCACTATAGTCCCTCTATGCCTTCGGAAGGGACTAATAATGAAGAGAGGAATCTTATCAACCTCCACAAAAAATTCATTCATAGGCTCTAAGATTTTATTATTTTAAGCCTACCAAACAAAAAGTTTTATTTATATTTGGCATGTCAATTATGACAATATCGTATGTGTCACCTCATAAATACGGATATGAAAAGTTCAAATCTCAGAAGATCTATACGTACCAACTTATTGTTAGAGATAATGCCTCATTTATGAGGCATACTAGAGTTTATGGATTGTTTTGGTTTGTTGGAGGATTTTGAGAGATTCTCTCAACCTCTCCCTCCAAGAGTGGAATAAGTTGGATCTCACTCCAACTATATATACCTGATGTATCTTTGTTTATTGTATGTAATACAATTCTATTATTGTGTGTTAATATTGTTCAATGGAATCTCTCCTTATTTATAAGTTGGTATCAGAGCAAGGACAACCTTGATTCTCTCAGGAGAGGGGTTGTGATCATGCGAAATTTATAAAAATGAATGTACTGTAGGATAGTAGATTAGTTGTAGGAAAGTAGATTAGTCGTAGGTGAGTGATTGTTGAGTTGCTGCGTGGAGGAGCCATCTGTCTAGCTCGTCAAGGATCTGTGTTCAAAGCATTGCATGAAGGAGTTCTCATATGGTCGCATCTGCATGGAGGAGGTCACATCTGTTCTCTGGAATTGCACTGGAGAAACTGCTTGTTTGCGTGGATCGCTGCATCTAATCACTAGAGGAGACACGTCCACTATGTAACGACCCTAATTGGATACATGCTTAAAGATTATAAAGTAAAATTAATTAAAAGAAATTAATTATGGTTAACTGAGTAATAATTCAAACTACAGATCACATTTAATGACCTGTGAAATAAAATTAAAGGATCAATGAAAAATGATATAAAAATGGTGGCGTATGCAGAGAGGGATAGCCATGGATCCTGAGAAGATAAAACATTAACTCATGACAAAGGACAAAGGACGGAGGGTGGTTGAAGGAGTAACTGCAGGATTCAGTGAAGGAGGAATAAGGGGGGAAAAGGAGGTTTACGGGAGGGGGATGATCAGTCGACGGAGGAGGGATCCCGAGGACTGCGGTTTTCTATGAGCAGAGATTTTTTTGAGGACTTTTGGACTTGTTGTGAGCACAGAGTTTTGGCACTGTGGCTTTTGATCAGGGGAGGCACTGAGTTGCTGGAGGTTTTGGGCACGGAGGGCCAGGATATCCGTAGATATCCTGAAGCTAGGTAGTTTTCCTAGTTGGCAGGGAGGATTGTAGTTTTGGGCAGTTATTTTTCTATTTGTGGCAGGAATGATCTGAGGAGCAGGTAGCAGGAACGAAACAGCAAGGCACATAGACAACATAAATTAGCATCAGAACCAGGTACTTTGTTATTTTATGTATTTATTTCTTTCTATCATGAATTTAGTATTTATTGATAAATCGAAGTTACTGAAGTTGATGTTATGAGAATCACTATTATGCTAAGAAGTTATTGTTTCAGTTTAATAAATGAAATGTTTATGAATCTCATTGATGTTTAGAAGTTTATGGCTGTTACATATGGTATCAGAGTATCTTAGTTTGAAATCTGGGCCTAAGGGCCAAAATCCCAAACGATTAACTCCAGCCACGCTTAACCTATAAGAAATGCACGTTCAGTTTGACTAAATAGGACTGATACAGTGTGGTATCCAAGCTGTTAAGCACGAAAAAGAGAATTCATAGCTTAATTTTTCCTTGAGCAATGTTGTTAATGAAGTTTCGGGTAGAATAAAAACCTGAAACTGACGAAAATGTTGTGGGAAGCTTCTATTGAGGGCTTGAAACTGGTAAGATTCAATGACTACATGAACCATACTAAATAAAATGAAAAATACATTTGTGGGACCTTGAATAGGCCTATTTCACCTCGAAGTTACCTAAATGGGGGAAACTGCCGATGCGCAGTCGGAAAAAGGAAATTTAGCAGACTTGTACCGCATAGGAATAGTGTGAACTATTTGCCTATATTAAGCCTTGATGATTGTAATAATGAACTATAGACCCATATAAATTTCAACCATGCCAAGAGAGCAATTTTAACACTACGTAATGTTTTGTGCAACTAATTGATTTTCCCAAAGAAGAGTTGTCTGTTACATGGGAGAACGGATCTGCGCCATCAGATCTCGAACGAAATCCCGTCAGCCGTTAGATCTAGAAAAGTTGCACGGGGTTTAAGACCTAACGTGCATAGGAGGAGTCTCGGAAGAGTCATCAGGAAATCTGAGTCATCGAGGTTTTGTTAAGTCTGAGAATTGAGGCCTTGTGGTTCTCGAAATCCCAAGAATGGATCCTAGCCATTGATCTCGGCAGGACACGTGTCAGCGTTCTGGGGAGGCATCGGGATTTTACCATCGGAGATTTTAGGAGTGTAGAACCATTGCTTAAGGAAATCGTGATTCGCAATTTTTCTATAGGATCAGAGCCGTCCAAATAGTGGTGACGCATGTCAGAAGATCCCGAAGAGTTGTGGATCGGGAAATCGGGGTTTTCGAAGACAAAGAAACTGCATCGCTGGGAATCGCGATCAGCGATATCTCGACAGTGACATAAGAATGGTGGGACCACTAGAGTCAGAATGGAGGACAGGTGTCTGTCATCCGAGAACAGTCGGGAAATCCATGGGAAAATATCGACACAATCACAGCCGTCCATCTGTGGGACAGGCGGCAACCATCGAAAACCATCGACGTTTGGCCCATTGGGAAATCGGGAATCCCGGGGACATGATGTTTAAGCACTTTGAATTCGTGATCCGCAAAAACCCGATGAGTGGGGGCCAGCTGTCATCACAGTAGAGGAGGAGGACAGAGGCATAGTGGAGGCCAGCTGTCAGCCAACCGGGGAATCAAGATATCGAGATTTTCGATGGAAAGGAATACAAGCATGATGGATTCGCGATTCGCGATATCCCAACGGGAGTTATGAACCGTCCATTGGTGAGGATGCGTGGCATGAGATCATAACGAGTCGGTGTTAGGGGGCATCGGAGTTTTCGAGGGTAAAGAAATTGTGCAACAGGAAATCACGATCCGCGATTTCTCGACGAGATCCGAGCTATTCACGTTGAGGACACGTGTCGGAGGATCCTGAAGAGTCAGGGTTTGGCATATCGAAGTTTCCGGAGTCGTGAAACTCTTCCACAATGAAATCGTGATCGACGATTTCTCGACATGGTCGGAGCCGTTCGATTGGAGGGACGCATGTCAGAGGATCTGAAGGAGTCAGGATTCGGCATTTTGAGGTTTTGCGTACATAGGAATCATTGCATTGGAAGTCACGATTTTGCGATACCCGATAGAGCTCACACGTGCATCGTGGATCGGGAAATCGGGAATCCTAAGGATGCGCACGCGTTGACATCGCGAATGCCAAAACGTCGAAATCTCGATAGGGTGATACAACGCCACGGTCGCAGAGGTGGTCATATGGACCAAGATCATAGTAAAAGGGGCTAACGAAGAAAAGGTCCCATCAGGAAAGTTAAGCACAAATCTAGATAGGAGGATTTATGGTAACAGGATTGTGAGCGCGGTCGTATGGACCAAGGTATAGTCAGTAAGGGGATAACTCATAGAGACTGAGCCCATCGCGAATCGGGGTTTGGAGAGGTAAAGATTTCACGACAGCAAAAAGTCTGAAATCCTGATATAGAGTCGAGGATAAGTCACGGTAGGTGCGGAGGTCGTGACAAGGGAAGATAAGGCCTGTGGATTGGGACATTCGACAATGAATTCTGGGGGGATCTAAAGGGCCGCTTCGGCTCAGATGAGTGGAATGTGGACAATCCTGTATACCCATAAAACTAGATATATTTACCAGTATAACACCAGGTATACATCGACGAATAAATTTATAAATACAAGTTAAGTAGATTAAAAGTAAAATGCCGAAACCTGTACAGGGATGGAATTACAAGCAAATCATTTCCATTTTGTAAAAAAAAAAATATAGAATATTACCATTCATTACCACAGCGTAAGGAAGGTATATGTAATTTCTTAATTCGAATAACCCCGCGTTTTTATGAAGGTACTAGAACTGTGCACAACATGCGGATTGAATCGTACCTCTTAGCATAGCTGAGGGAAAGCTCTACAATGTGTACAGACAGGGGGGATGGTTCCCAATATTTCAAGGAGACTGGACTTCAGGTACTGGATCTTGTCAGTGGCCACCTTAATATACTTGTTTCTTCAAAACAAATTGGAGCATATACAACATTAACCAGTGCTAGTGAAGTGCTCAGAACGACGGTGAGGATGTGTGCCATGGAAAGGTAGATTCTGGAAACCTTTGAGCAGAACAGAGGCAAGTCTGTGGTGGACAAGGATGGATGCATGGAAAGTCCCAGCAGATGAGAATGTGAGACAGAGGAAGGACGCATAGAGATTCGAAAGGATGACAGTTGGAGGATGATGAGGTTAGATACGAGGGATCTTGAGGAACCCAAACGAGCACGTGGAACCCATGCGTGCCCGAATTCTGTGTGCACGTTTAAACTAAATTGTTTATATATATTATAAATTATTAAGAATAATACAAAATAAATTGAATAATTTAGTATAAATATTTTTATATATAAATAAGGTCAAGTTAGTATAAATTAATGAAAGGTAAATTGGGTTGGGAATTACTTAAATTAATTAAGTATTTATTTAAGTAAAAGGTTAATCTACCTTAAAACTTGATGTTGACCAAGCTTAGACGCTTAATCCTAACCCAAACCTAACCAATTCCCCTGATGGAGTAATGTCTGTTTACAGACAAGTAAAGAAAACTTACGCCCAATCATGTTTCTAAGTTTAAGTAGCACCCATTTGAAATGTCCTTGAACTCACCCGGACAACTTTGGGATGATCCAGGTTAAGTTATACAAGATGGCCAGGACTTGAAGGGGTCGAGGCAGGGGAGCATCATCACAGGCACCACCGATGCCACCCACACCATCAACACCACCGATACCACCAGCACACGCCACCACCATCGCCTGAACTAGCCCTCATACTGTGCTCATTGGAAGCCATTAACAAAACTTTAAAGGGGCGCCAACCAGCAGGGACTGAAGTGGAACCCCCACCATCTAGAATGGGTAATCTAGAAGCATCAAGGAACTCAAGGGGAGAATTTCCACCGGAAGACATCACAAGAGAGTTGCAGAAGATCAAACTTCCGAAGTTTGTTGGGAGTCACACCAGTGAACGCGCGGAAGCATGGTTGGAAGGCATGACAAGGTGTTTTTCCCTAAGGGACTATATGTCCAATTCAAAGGCAAAGATCGCAATTTTCCAGTTAAGAGATAGCGCCTTGAACTGGTGGGGCAACTTGGAAAGAMAACTACACCTTACCCCAGACACAGTATCTTGGGAACTTTTCGAGGAGAGGTTCCGRAGGAAATATCTACCAGCATACTATGAGGAACAACAAGTAGGGGCATTTCATGCCCTAGTCCAAGGAAACAGAACTGTAGAAGAATATGAGATCAGGTTTATGGAACTGGTCAAGTATGTTTCGTATATGGACAATGACCAACGACAGGTGGAGCGCTTCGTTTATGGATTGAAACCAAAGATCAAAGCTATGGTAAGGATGTGGAAACCATATTCAGTGGCGGAGGCGGTAGAAAATGTGTGTTACGTAGAAGAGCACATGAACTTAGCAAGGGGTACAAGAGCGATATTTCCACATCGCCCTGGATTCGTAGGAAAGACCACGAGGACATTTACTAAGGGAGGGGGCTCAATTCCACCACCTTATGGTAACAAAGTCGTGCCAAGGATAGTAGCTACAGGAATTTCAATGGAAACTAGTGCAACATATCGTTCATCGCCAATGATACAGATAGGCCTACGAACATCTCGAGGAGCAGCTAGTAGGGGCAGGGGTTTTGGGGGAAGAAACTCATTTAGGAATTAGTCACATAACAGTGCATTGGTTTAATCTTGTATTTCCTGTTGAAGATGCGAAGGACCCCATTATGAATGGAACTGTCCAGAGTTACAATCAGGGTTTGTGCACAGAGAAGGAAAGGCACCAATTGGAAGGTCAGGCAGCAACCACTAGATTTATGCAACGGTTAATAACCACCAGGCTGAACATCAATCCACCATAGTGGATTCGTCAGGTACACTAAATCATATTAATGTTAAAATTTTGTTTGATTCTGGTGTGACAGATAGTTTCATTTCACCATCTGCATTAGAAAAGAGTGGGCTGGCAGCCTATGAGCACGATGACTTTAAACAAGTCGAGATGTCTTCGGGGGAAAAACAAGTTGTAGGACCTAGTGTCGATAATTGTATAGTATACCTAGGAGTGTGCACTACCAGGTTGAAGGTATACGTCACCTCTTTTGGAGCATATGATCTAATCATTGGAATGGATTGGTTAGCAGCTCATTAAGCATTGGTAGATTGTTTTGCCAAGAAAGTACTTTGTATTGATGATGAAGGAAGACCAATAGAGATCCAAGGTGTATAGAGAAAAGTGTCATTACGCTTTATATCAACTATGAAGGTCAAGAAATGCTTGAGACAAGGATGTCGACTTTATGTAGTGGAGGTAGTGAAAGAAAGGAAGGGACCCTCATTGGATCAGTACCCGGTTGTGTCAAAATTCCAGGATGTTTTTCCAAACGAGTTACCAGGGTTACCTCCAGAGAGGGAGATTGATTTTACTATTGAGCTAAAACCTGGAGCAGAACCAATATCCAAGACTCCATATCGAATGATGGCGCCAGAACTTTGTGAATTGCAAATGCAGTTGAAGGAGTTACTAGACTTAGGGCTAGTAAGGCCCAGTGTCTCACCTTGGGGTGCACCGGTAATTTTTGTAAAGAAGAAGGATGGATCCTTATGACTATGTATAGAATACAGGGACTTGAACCTTGCTAGAGTGAAGAATAGGTACCCAATGCCACGAATAGATGACCTCTTCGATCAGATGAAAGGAACAATGGTATTCTCAAAGATCGATTTGCGATCTGGGTATCATTAGTTAAGGATTAAGGAAGGTGATATCCCAAAAAATGCATTTCGAACTCGGTTTGGACATTACGAGTTTGTTGTAGTACCTTTTGTATTGACTAATGTGCCAACAGTGTTCATGAGTCTCATGAACGGCATATTCCAAAAGTACATAGATCAATTTGTACAAGTTTTTCTAGATGACATTCTCATCTATTCCAGGAATGAAAGAGAACATGAGGAGCACTTGCGAATAGTGTTGTCTTTCCTTAGAAAGAAATTTTTTTATGGAAAGCTGTCGAAGTGTTCCTTCTTCCAGAAAGAGATCCACTATTTAGGCCATATCATTTTAGGCGAAGGAATCTCGGTGGACCCAGAGAAGGTAAAGGCCATTCTGGAATGGCCAATGCCGAAAAATACACATGAGGTGAGAAGCTTCATGGGGCTAGCGGGTTATTACCGGAGATTTGTGGAAGGATTCTCAAAAACAGCAAAAGACATCACCACTTTGCAACGCAAGGGGGTCAAGTATGAATGGACAAAAGAATGTAATAGTGCATTCATTGAGCTTAAGAGGTTACTAACTAGTGCGCCAATTCTATGAGTGCTAGATATGGAAAAGGACTTCATGGTCTGCACGGATGCCTCAAAACAAGGGTTGGGGGCCATGATAATGCA
>JZKD02S0889981.1:1722814-1736361 GCA_000966675.3 Picea glauca | reverse complement strand
AGAGAGAGAGTATTACCGATTAAGGTGACGTCACCATCTTGAACGGCAGGAATCTGTCCAAATGGCTGGAAACATCAAACACAATGAATTCAGAAACGTTAATCATGTTCTGGAGGCGTGCTTACATACAATATATACTTACATTAATTGAGAGAAATGGAGGTCGTTTGTGATCCCCGGCGAGAATGTCTACAGGGAAGAGCTGGTACTCTATTTCTTTTTCGTTTAAACAGACGAGCACTGTTGCTGTGCACGCTGAGAAAGGGAGGCCAAACACCTTAATCATTGCCATGGAGGGTACTGTCCACAGCGTCGACTTGAATCTACTAAACAGAGACTCTAAAACAAACCACACTTGCACTGTTGAAAATCTGTATGCATATATAGGTTACACAATGTGAATGAGGAATGGTGTGATTTCAAATAGAAAGACGTGGCAGAGTATCAAGCACATCTGAAAGTGGTATAAAAGTCTGTATCAAGCACAGAGATTAAAGCTGCTCAAAGTGTTTGCATTTCAAGCATATTACGTCATTGCTGTAGCCTGAAGCTTCCATGCGAACTGAAACGACGACGAGGCTGGACCATCTCCACACAACGTTACTGCGCTCTAAGATTTTATTATTTTGAGTGTGCCAAACAAAAAGTTTTATTTATATTTGGCATGTCAATTCTTCGACGAGCTCGTATGTGTCACCTCGGAAATGTGGACGTGGAAAGTTCAGATCTCTGAAGATCTGTACTTACTGACATATATCTTTTTCACAATTAAACGATTGAAGGATACACAAATTTAAAATATACGTTTGCCGACACTCTGCCCTTGGTTTACTGTGATGATTTGTATCGTATAAACTTCTTTCTTTAGAATTTCAGTGTAAGTCACGCCATGCAGCTTGAATGTCCGTGTTACTTTTCTACTCTACTCATTTTTTCCCGTTGCTTATATAGATGATTTTGGAATATTCATGCGACCCTGTTTTTGTTTCACAATTAAACCTGAAAGATGTACCATCTAAAATGTAAGTTACATTTTTTGCGGTCAATATCAAGCCAAGCTTGTTGAGCAGCGTTACATTTTTTGCGGTCAATATCAAGCTTGTTGAGCAGCATTGAATACTTTTCCAAGTATGGTGGGATCTAAATTGCTTTCAGATCTAACACTCTATAATTCACTGTAACAGCATTTAATAATACAATAATATTCAATAGTACTTAGTAGGCTTAGATATTGTTAGCCCACACTTTGAGACAGGGATTACTTCACTTTATAATTTCCGGGTAAATTATGAAGGCCAGCTATAATTTTCTCCTCCAAACCATCTTCCCCGTTATCTATATAGACGATTTGGAGTATTTATGTGTACTTTTGAGTTAATGGTAGAACTTCCTCAAAATTTCTTTAAGTAATCTTTTATTAAATTTGATCATTCTGATTTCTATTAAGTTATTCTTCATTTTGGTTAATGTTGGTATCTGCTTATTTAAAAAAAAAAAATGATTTTGATAATAGTTGAATTTATAATTATTTGAAATTTTTTTTTGTTTGGTTTAAAATAAAAATATAGTTTTTCTTAGTATAACGTTTAATTTGGTTGTAAAATAAGTATGATTATTTGTTTGATTTTCCTCCTACTATTTAATTGGTTGTAAAATGAATATGATTATTTATTTGGTCTTCTTCTATTGAACTGAGTGTAGAAGTGCTTATGTGTGAAATAGTAGTAGGATATTCTATCTTGTGGTATTTTGGAATTGTTTTTAGGAGTATTAAATTTCCTCTCCTAACTATGATATTGTGCATTAAATATTGTCAATACCCATAACCTTGTAAAAGTGTTTTCTTTCCCTTTTTCATACTTGTGGAACATTACTCAATGTTTTGTTTCTTTTTTTCATACATGTGTGATGTTCAATTTTTTCTCTAATTTTTTATACATGTGGAACATTTCTTAATTCCTATTGATTGTTGAGGATGCATTGGAGTAGATCCATATTCACTCTAGATCTACCATGCCCCTATAGGGATCAAATCTTTGAGGTGCCTAAAAGAAGGTTTGCACCTAGAAGAATTTGATCCCTATGATAGATTTGAATTTTTTTTTTGTTGTTAATATTTTTTAAATGCTTCATGTCAACAATGTTGAGCATTTCAGGAATTACACATCTTCCTCATACCTCTCCACTCAAACATGTATAAGGGAAGTTTGAGTTTTTTGGGCTAACGAGGTCAATCTCTCAATCAATTGCATGCCTTCCTAGATGTCCCTTATGTACCATCCACTAAATTCCAAGAAGTTCTCTTTTTCCTATAAAAGTTTTCTTCAGAAAAATAAAATAAAATGATAGAACCACTCAATAATAGAACTATAATATTCCATTCATGGTTGGCCAAGCTCTAACTGAATGGTTTTGTTTTCAATATTAGGTTATACTTAAGTTATATTGAACACTCACACAATGCAATTTTTTTTCCAAACATAGATAGCTTAAGTTATCGTCCAATAATCATCCATATTTTTTCCTTTCCCTTCCATATATCCCAGTTCATGAGGGTAACTTCACTTTAGAAAATATATCAAAATTGATTTTAGAAAATATAATTGAGGCTAACTTCACTTTCAAATCAATGATTACTCATTATTATACAAGCTCTATTTTATTAATTATGTGTGATGATCTTAGCTTATATGGCATAAGAAAAACCTGCATGTTAATGAATTTTTAATTTGTTGGCACTTAAAATTCATTAATTTTATTTTTCTTTTAAATAATTGTTATATTTTTCATAAATAATTTAACATACAACATTCTAATTTCATATGTTAATGTTAAGCTCACATACATATTTTTTATTTAACACATTTCCTTTCAATTCAATTGAGGATTTATTTTATAGAATAAATAATAATTGGCTGAGGATTTATTTCAAAAAATTTCCTTATATTATAACAAGAAGGTATCATTATTTTTTGGTTTAAGTATAGATTTTATTTCTATTCCCAATACATTTTAAGTATTTTTTATAAGTAATGCTCCAACAATTCAACATGAGTTTTAGAATCATAGGCTAATGCAATTCGAGTATTGATATAAGAATATTCCAGATGTTGGCATGTAATGTTGTAATTCAAACTTATGCATGAATTCAATCTATGCACCAAAAACTTTTGGCTAGAGACGTGATCATTGCACTGGCACTTTGGAGACAAATAACATGTATAATGAAAAAAATAAATATTAAGAACTCACTTTATTTGTGGGTGTAAATCCAATATGTATCTCTATTATAAATAGCTACTTTTTACAAATTTACTTTTTACTATTTCCATTTTGTAAAGTGATTGTAATTATGAAATACACATTCAATCCTAATTATTTTATTTACTTATTGATTTATTTTCTAATTTTTTTTTTTTTTTAAAAACCTTTTAATTAAAATCATATTTTTAAAAGGTAATTTTAACTTCCTTAAATTGATGTATCACCAATCATATCGTAGAATTTGTTTATATTTCAATTAATTTATAGAAATTAAAAATATTTTTTTCTTTCCTCTTTATTTCTAAAATTTGGGAAAAACAAACTTTAACTTTTAGTATTGAATCTCTCATGTGCTCATTTTAATAAAAACAGTTTAAAAACTAAAAAATAAAATGTATTAGTTTAAAAACTAAAAAATAAAATGAATACATTTTGTTAATGAGTTTACTTATTGTCTTTAACATTCATATATTAATTTCATATACTCTCAATAAATAGGGTTAACTATTTCAACCAAAAAAAAAAGGTTAATTGTATTAACCATTTTAAAATAAAAAAAAAATTATAAAAAAAATTCAAAATGAATGAGAAATGTCTTCAAGATTGCAAGAAAAATCTCAATTAAATGAGTCACAATGTATGGTATGTTGAAGAGTGCAAATTAACTAAAAAATTATCACTAAGTGAAAATTAAGATGATAAGACATCATATAAGTGAATTCAATAATATTCTTTATATTGGAAAGTGAAAACATTTTTTTAGAAATAACAATAAAATCTAATTGATAGTTCAATGGGACAATCCAAAAAAATTGGAAGAAATTGCATTCATGAAATTATTTACCATGCGATATAGAAGAGAAAAAAATAATATAATGTTTGTACATTATGAGAAAAAACAATTGCTAGAAAAGATTGTAACTTCCTTTTCTTAAATGAACATAAGTTATTCTAGAAGATGATGGAGAGGTAGGAATAAAACCTAAAAGAACTTAACCAATAACCAATATGCAACTTTAATTAGAATTGTGTATGAGAAAGAGCAAGAAAGATATGTTGTTAGTTACTTATGTTTTAGGAATTTTGTTACAAGTTATGATAAAATCCATTGAATAGAACTTTGAGAAATCATGAAGAAAATAAAAATTATGATTGAATGAAGACAATCTAATTTTTTCTTATAAACAAAGGTTATGAAAGAAAAATACTAATAAATAATATTATTGAAAGAATAAAAGTTAAAATTAATAATAGTATGGGTGTAAAAGAAGAACACTACCCTTTACCAATATTATTTAGCTTGGTTATAAATGAATTATAAAATTTGACTAGGAAGGATGCACAAAGAAGAGTAGGATATGCTTTAATAGTCCCTGTGAGAGACTATGACTATAATATTTGATTCATCATTGACAATTCATTTTTCTTGTTATACAATGTTGTACATATGTTTAACAAAATAATTATTTTTTCATAATATTTAAATTTGACCAAGCTCCAATAGTATAGGATTTTTTCAATCTTAAGTTATACATACATTTTGCTTAATTTTTTTTCCAAACATACATAACCTTTATTTGGAATTTTACTATTACTCATATCATGGATGTGAAGTGTAATGTTGCCACTTATTTGTTTTTGAATGATCTTGGAACCAAATTTATAAGAGAATTTACAGTTATCAACATTCCAAAGTTATCAACATTCCATTGGAAAATCTTTGTTATTTGGGACTATTGAGTATTTTTTGATGTCTCCTTTCTAGCAGCCTCTTTTTTCCATCTAAGTTAATAATCTGGACCACATATCTAGAGTACCATGAGACATTGATTGTATCTCTAGTACCATGAGATGGGTGGAGTTGGATACATGCATACACATGAAACACCTGGAGTTGGATGCACCCATACAAATTCAAAGCTTAACAACTCCAATGGCATATACATGTATACCATGTGAAGTGGATTACTCAACTTCACATTAGCTGAATTTTGGCCCTTTTTAAAGCACCAATTACATTGCAAATGTTTTGATTGTAATTTATGATCATGGTAATTATATGTTTTGATTGTGAATTCGAGGACATGGTAACTATATACATTAAATACTTGGTTCTAACTATTTGTAAATTCTATTATTACCATGGTTATCATTTTTTGAAAATTTATCATAGCTCAATCATTGATCTCTTTGTTAGTTATAAAATTTTTAGTTTATTAGTAATTCCAATAATCCATAGTTTTCCATATATCTCAGTTCATCAAAATTGATTTAAGAAAATATCCAGTAAATGCCCATAACTTCAGTTGGAAGTCACTCTTTATGTTGTATATTATGTGAGAAATAGATACATGAATGTAGATAGATACAAACACACAAAATCCATACATAATATGAAAAAAATAACAATTACAAAATTCAAGCATAGTAGAAGAAAATAAATAATTGCAAAATCTAATCAAAATAGATTAAGTGGGGATGAATATTAATAAAATAGATTACATCTAAATTTAAATGAATATTATATGAATCAACAATAATGGCACTCGAGTCAAATACCATCCTATTTTAAAATAGGAGGAAATAATTGTATGGTTGGTATTCATATGGTAACAATTTGATATGTGGATGATTACTTGAGATTATATTTCTATTTAAGCACATAAGCTCTTCATTGTATAGTAATATGCTAACGTTTTAACTATTAAGTAACTTTATTAATTATGTGAGATGATCTTATCTTTCTTGGAATAAGAGAAACATGTATGTCATGGATTTTTAAGTTGTTGACACTTAATTATTATAATTTTCATAAATAATTTACCATACAACATTCTAATTTCATAAGTTAATATTAAATTCCAACCTATATAAACATGTTTGTTATTTAACACGTCTCCTTTCAATTTTATTGACTATTTATTTTATAAAATAAATAATAATTGGTTTACTATTTAATTTAAATAAATTTGTTGCCTTAGATTATAACAAGAGGCTATCATTATTTGTTGATTTTAATATAATTTGTATTATTATTGTAAATATATTTTAAGTAATTTTGATTAATAATATTACCAGTTTTTGGAATATAAACTAATACAATTTTGACTAGGCTTATCCATCTCCACACAACATTCCGGTCTCTAAGATTTTATTATTTTGAGTGTGCCAAACAAAAAGTTTGATTTATATTTGGCATGTCAATTAGAAGATTTTGTTATTTTGAGTGTGCTTTTATTATTTTATTATTTTGATGACGACGACGACGACGACGACGATGATGATGATGATGATGATGATGATGATGATGATGATTAACGTCAACTAAGACCTAATTGGTCTATCGGACCTTAAGAGGGTAAGTGATTACTTGTGATTCTTTAGAATTTTGTTTCTGTGCTCGAAAAGCATTAAGAAAAGTTTTCCAAGATCACCATACTTTTGTTGAGTTAAGAGGTTAGGAAGGTTGGTAGTCTGATCAATATTTTGAAAATCAGATCTAATATGGGTATAGGCTGGACAATCTAAGAGAAAGTGATTTTCATTTTCAACCTTCTTAGTGTCACAAAGGTGACAGACTCTTTCATCCCATGGCGTTTTAGGAATTGACCAACTCCCAGTTTCACTATGGAGCTAGTGAGAATTTGTTCTTATCTTAGCAATGCTTATTTTTTTCTTTACACTTGGCAAAACAAATAATTTTGATCTTCTAGATTAGAGTTGATTACATCTTTATAATACCTTAGTTTTCTTTTTTCCTCTAACTCTTTATCACACCACATTTTTTCCTTAAATTTTGTTTTGAGGTTTTTTTTAATAGTATATTTATTCCACAAAATGGTTTCTTCCATTATTCCCCAATAGTTTAGCCAAGATTGGGCGTTTTTATGCCATCCTTGCTTGAGTCAGTGGTGGTTATGACTTGATTTGGAAGCAATTTTAGGTAGCCTCTTGTCATGTTGTTTAACTTGTTCTTATACATAGGTATCTAGTCATAGCCATGCTCTCAATAACGGAGAGGCTAGTTTCTACCAGGAAGATGGGATAGGGCATATTTCCTTTAATTTTGAGATTATAAGTTATAAAATTCTTTTGTATTTGCTCTATCTTTCTATCTTTTTTTCAAGAGAAATACTCGTATGTATCACCTCAAAAACACCGATATGGAAAGTTCAAATCTCTAAAGATCTGTACGTTCAAATCTCCTGAGATCTCTACGTACTGACATATATCTGTTTCACAATTAAACGATTGAAAGATACACAAATTTAAAATATACGGTTGCCCACACTCTGCCCTTGGTTTACTTTGAGGACTTCTATCTTATAAAATTCCTTCTTTAGAATTTGTGTGTAACTCACTCCATGCAACTTGAGGGTGAGTGCTATTTTTCTCCTCTACTCAAGGTCACTCCGTGCAACTTGAAGGTCAGTTTTACTTTTCTCGTGTAGTCATTTTCCCCATTGCCTATATATGATTTTGGAATATTCACGCGTCCCTCTTTTTCCTTCAAAATTTCCGTGTAAATAATTTTTTGGAATATTCACGCGTCCCTCTTTTTCCTTCAAAATTTCCGTGTAAATAATGAAGGCCAGGGATAATTTTCTCCTCCTAACCATCTTCCCCATTGTCTATATAGATGATTTGGAGTATTTATGTGTCCTATTGAATTAATGGTAGAACTTCCTTAAAAAAAATTAAGTTTTTTATATAAATTATTTTTTATTAAATTTGATATTGTTATGAAGTTATTCTTCATTTTTCTCAATGTTGATGATTTGGAGTATTTATGTATCCTCTTGAATTAATGGTAAAACTTCCTCAATTTCTTAAGTAAGTTTTTATTTAAATCAATTTTTATTAAATTTGATCATTGTTATGAAGTTAGTTTTCTTTTTTATCAATGTTGGTATCTCTTCAAACTAGTTGGAGATATTTTTTTTTAAATAATTTAAATGTTTTGGATAATATGATTTACAAGTTGTAATTACAATTATTGGAGATTTTTTTTTATTTAAAATAATAATGTATTTTTTTTTTAATATTTTTTTTCTAGTATAATGTTTAATTAGTTGTAAAAAGAATATGATTATTTTGTAATTGGATTTAGAACTATTAAATTTTCTCTTCTCTGTCCTATTCTCTATTTAAATATTCTCGATACCCATAACCTTGTAGAAATGTTTACTTTCCATTTTTTCATACTCTTGAAACATTTCTTAATGTTTAATATTATTTTCCCATGTGGTATTTAAATATTCTCGATACCCATAACCTTGTAGAAATGTTTACTTTCCATTTTTTCATACTCTTGAAACATTTCTTATGTTTAATATTATTTTCCCATACATGTGGGGTGATGTTCAATTTTTTCCATCTTTTTAATAAATGTGCAATATTGATGTTTTTTCTTTTTCTTTTTCATACATGTGGGATGTTGTTCAAATGTTTCTCTCATTTTTCAAACATGTGGTACATTGTTCAATACTTATTGATTATTGAGGATACAACATGTATGATGGAAACTTGAGTTGTTCGTTATGTACTATTCATTAAATGCTAAGAAATGTAGAGGTTTCTATAAAATTTTTCTTGGGAAAAATAAAATAAATAATAGAATCGCTCAATTTTTATTGATAGTTAAAAACAATATGTATAATGGAAAAAATAAAAATTAAAAGCTCACTTTATTTGATAAGATCCTCTTTACTATTTTATTGTAGTTTTTTATATTTTGATTATTGTTTGTTTTCCTCTTCATATATCTTATCTTCATATATCTTATCTAGGGTGTATTCTTGCATTTCATGGTTTATTTGGATTTATTTTATTCATTATTTAGTTAACCTTAATTTTTGTTATGTTTTTTTTTTTCTTTTGTTTTTAATTTATGTTATTTTTTTTTCAGTTCTATATACATATATTGTGGAAAATAGTAAATAGTTGTTTCCATTTTGTAAGCGTGGAAAATTTTAGGGGAAAATTTTTGCCATGGACTAATTATTCATGGTTTTCCAAAACAAAATTGCCAATTTCTATTTTTTCTAACACTAATTGGCCCAAATTCCATAAAATAAAATTATTTCATCTTAAAAATGGTCAAAATTTTATAGAAACTATATTAAATCCTTAAAAGTTTAATATTTTTACAAAACTTCCCCGTAACATTTTACATTTTGCATATTAAGAACTAGTAAGATTAACCCAAATTTGTACATTTTAATAAAAAAAATTCATCCTTAAAATTATTCATGTTTATAAGATGAATGTAACTATAAAATATTCAATCCTAGTTTTTTTATTTCCTTTTTAATTTGTTTCCTAATTTTTTCTATATTACTTTTTGTTTTAAGGAACATTTTAATTAATTCATACATTTAAAGGTATTTTTAACTTAGCTAACTTAATGCATCACCAAGAATCCATAAAATGTGTTAATATTTGAACTAATTTATAGAAAATAAAATGTTATTTTTTTTCCTCTTTATTTGTTAAATTTGGGAAAAAATAAATAAAGTTTTATCATTGAATCTCTCATGTACTTTATTTTAATAAAAATAATTTAAATCAAAGAATAAAATGAATAATTTTTTTTATATATTTTCCTTATTTCTTTTAATATTCATATATTAATTCCATATCCAATCATTTTAAGAAAAAGAAAATGTTAATTTTATTAACGATTTCAATTAAAAACTCCAATATTAATTCTATATCCAACCATTTTAAGAAAAACAAAATGTTAATTTTTATTAACTATTTCAATTAAAAAATCCAAGTAAATGAGGAATGTCTTTATGATAAGAGGAGAAAATCCAATTAAATGAATCATAATGAATGATAGGTTGAAGAGTGTAAATTTATGATAAGAGGAGAAAATCCAATTAAATGAATCATCATGAATGATAGGTTGAAGAGTATAAATTAGGTAAAAAAATATCACTGAATGCAAATTAAGATCGTAAAGACATCATATGAGTGAATTCAACCTCTCTTGAGCTCGTTTCCATGAAATTCTCATGAGAGAAACTCCATGGATCACAATGGGTCACTCATCATGGAAGGGAGAAGGGAATGGTGAGTGACAAGTACTTGAGTTCATTTCCATGAAATTCTTATAAAAGAAAGTCCATCCTCAAAACGCAACTCCATGCTGGAAAGACTTATAATCTACGAAGCATAGTTCGTCACTCATCAAGACATATAATCTATGAAGCATAATGCGTCACTCATCATGGAAGGGCATAGTGAGCAACTACTAGTTGAGTTCATTTCAATGAAATAGTTAAGTTCATTTAGAAGAAATCATTTCATTGATTGGATGCAGAGAAGGGAAGGAAGTTTCATGTTCTCGGCTATCTTTTTCCATGCAAAGTGAGAAGATACATGTCTTATCACCATGAATACATTTTTGGATGAAATGAGATGGTCCTTCCCAAACAACAACATTTAACAAATAATGGAGATTAAAAGTAACAATCGTTTAATATTGAAAAACATATAAATAGATAAGTGTTTTAGTAATACATAATCTATGTCAATTTCATAAGAAAAATTCTTTCAATCATGGATTTTTGATAACATAAAATCAAATAAATAAAAATCCTATAAACATAATCAAATTATTAAAAAATATAAAAAATGTGAAAGATAAAATGATTTTAAAAAAATTAAGAAAAACATTTAAAGAAGGATAAATATTCCATATAAAGAATATCAAATCCACTAAAAGATTATGCTTATATTAAAATAAAAAAGAAGAATCAATCTACCATAATCATCATTAAATTATGTGAAATCATTATTAAACCATAGGTGAATGGTCATATCCATAAAATATCCTTATTAAACAAGAGGTATAGGCATAGTTCACGTAGGAATTAGGCGTATAGGTTATGCCTAGGCTTAGATGGAGCTAGGGAGGTCTAGGTTATGGTCTATGTCATGGTCTAGGTCTAGTTAATGGTCTAATTCATGGTCATGTTCAAATAAGTACTAGTATAAGTACTCCATTGAAAGAAGAAGAAAAAATTAAGACTCACCTTACACGAGAGGCTAAATTTCTCTATTACACATATCATTTTTTCGTTGTTAGCCATGCCTCACCTTTAGAAGACATTTGGATTTATTCAACATATACAAATGAAATAATAAAAGAGAACTCATAAGTCATATTTTTCCTAAAATATTTTATCAAGAAATAAAACAAATTATGATACCTACCTACCTCCACCACCTTGGTTGTCCATCTGTGACTCCATCAACTATAAAATGTTTTGGCATGTATTTTTATACACACATATCTCCTTCCCTCTAGTTCCGACAAACAAAATCCCTCCCCCCAAAAAACAAAGACAATGAAAAAAATATCAACAAAAATCAAAGCAACACAAGTAACATTGACAACACATACAAGCCTGACCATGCTTAACACAAATTAAGAAAAAACACACCTAAAAATACATACTCCCATTTCCTCTCCTAGCCTTGCGAACCAACGATTTATTCTCCTCTCTACTTGGTTGCATTTCTCCTCTCTTTATCCCATACCAGAGGACCAACACTCTTATCACCTCTCTTCTCTATTGTTTTCTTCTCTATGCTCTGCCCTATTTTATTTTAAGTCCTTTTGTCACCCACTTGTTGGACTTCAAATTAATTTAATTTTGATTATAGGAACAAAATTTTCCATCCCACACTCTCAGTCCCATCCCTACCATTTTTCATTTTTAACATCGTTGGCACGCACCTCGATTTTACTTATTCATCCTTACACTACCATTGTATTCAAAAAACACATTCCCCAATGAATCATAATGAAAATGACACAATTATCACACGAGTCAGTTTTTGGTCTTCAATCTCCATTACCGTCATTTTCAGTGAACACCTTGCCATGCCTTTCTTTTCCTTTCATTGCCATGCCTTTATTTTCCTTTCGTTGCCATGCCTTACCTTTCCATGCAATGTGTTACCTTGCCATGCAATGCCTTCCCTTTCCATGCCTTAACGTGTCATGCCATGCCTTGCAATGCCATGCCATGCAACCCCTTACCTTGCCATGCCTTGTCTTTCCTTACCTTTCCATGTCATCCCATGCCATGTCTTGCCATTCCTTGTCTTTCCTTACCTTTCCATGTGATGCCATGTCATTCCTTTCCATACCATGCCTTTCCTTTCCTTGACTTGCCATGTCATGCAATTCATTCCCTTTGAGATATAAGAGTTTGAGGAGTGTGCTTGACACATAAAACTACCCACCATGAACATACTCGTTTTCCTATAACACACAAATAGATTTCTTTCAAATTAAATGATTCAAACATAGAAAAATTTAAAATATACCAACTTATGGGTGAGTGCAAGCTAATGATGGTCTCTCATGACACATTCGTGAGAATACAAACCTGGAAAAAAAAAAATATGTTAACTTGGAGGGATTATTAAAGGTAACTTTACAATGAATTTGAATACGGTGTAAGAATATGAAACATAGGAAATTGAATTAGTTTTCCAAATATACAACTTTTATTCATATAAATTGTGAATAGATATGTCAAATTTGATTTTTTCTAACAATGGTATCCTATTTTTCTAACAAAATATAAGGTATATTTTTTTGTTGGTGTAGGTGTCACATTAAAAATGGAATTTCATTCCCAAAACTTGTATTCTTGTAGAGAACCCATTTTTCTTGTGTGGTGTATTTTTTGGAAATTTTAATATTAATTTTATATTTTTTAAAAATTATCAAAGTCAACATATCCCTGAAACTACAAAATATTTTTTTCGTGCAGCCTAAGAGGTTATTAACATTATCAAAACAATTTATTTTCTTTCTAGATCATAGATATCCACCTCCTCTAGTGTTGCATATAAATCATTTGATAAATGGTTAATCTGATAAAAAGTTATAGCAGAAATAAGAGGGGTATGTAATATAGGATTTTGATATATGTTAAGAAAAAAATAAATTAAATATAGTAAACATTATTAATTAAAAATAATTGTATATTTGGAATCGACACAACCAACTCTATTTGTGTCTATATTTTTTTCAATAGTTGAATGGAGAGGAATTCATAAAAATGGAGGTTTTTATGTATTTGTAGACCAAACCACTAGGGTTTCCATCCTCAACCTAAATCCAAGTCAATCAACTTAGCAAAAAAATATGTTAGATTTATCACTCTCACCCAAAAAAAATTGAAATTCAAATAATTCGCACGTTTTAGGAATGTTCTCGCGTTCCTGTTAACACAAATCAATTTTCTCTCTCCACC
>JZKD02S0889981.1:1698394-1722536 GCA_000966675.3 Picea glauca | reverse complement strand
CCGCCTCTATCACTCTACCCTTCTCTCCCTCCCTCCCTCTTTCTTACCCTCTATCTTTGACCTCTCTCTCTCTCCCCCTCTCTCACTTGTTAAAATTTCTTTCTCTCTCTCACTAACTCACTCACTTTATATTTCCCCCTCCCTCTTTCTCTCCCCCATCTACCCCTCTCTACCTATCTCCCTCTTTCCCTTTGTTTGTCCTCCACTCTCCCCCCCCTCTCACCCTCTGTCTCTTTTTCTCTCTCCCTCATCGCCCCATTGCCACACTCTCTCTCCCTCATTTTGTCTGTAACATCCCGCTTTGGCACACTGAGCGAACTTAGTCTTTGAGGACACTTGCTCGCAAGTGATCCAGATTATTTAGCTATTAACACTTTTGATTTTGATTATGAGGCATTATGGGTTTATGACATGTTGTTTTACTGCTTTGACATAGATAGGTGTTATTGACTCGGTTTTACTGAGTGTGTAGGATTACAGAACTAGAGGATGTTGAGGCATCGATGGAACCCCTTGGCCTTCGGATCGAGTCAGGGAGTGTTCCCTTGGGGTTTGATTGTTTTACTGTGATATTAGTGCATCTGATTGGATGATATGATATGGATATGTTCTGACATGATTTGTTGATGATGCAGGATGACAATAGCTTGCTGACAAGACTCAAATATGGAGTAATGGGGTCATGCATGACTACTAGAGATGTTGAGGGAGAGGTGTGGACAACAACCCTTCCACAACCTACTAGCACTCCTGTCGTGGCTCGAAATCTAGGTTAACAATTACCTAGTTCGAGAGGACCCATGATGCCATGAGGGAAGACTGTGATAGTCGCTCACGATGATTCTAAGGGGCACACAATAAGGCAGGGGCCTTATTCCTTAGAGGCCCTTAGTCTCCCACAAGTTCACCCGGTGGAGTATTGACTCTAGGGGTTATCGATGTCTACCAAATCATTCAAGAGGCGAGTGGCACCCTTGGAGCACGTAGTGCATCCTGAAGGGCACATCGCGCAAGGGAACATATGAGGCGAGTGGCACCCTTGGAGCAGCTAGTGCATCCTGAAGGGCACATCGCGTTATTGATGATAGAGGGATGAACCTAGATGGCCTTAAGACGAATAACATGTTAAGTAATTTTTAAAACAATTTCCCTAATTAAATGTCGCCCACTATGAAATTTAAGGCCTAAGTCTAAATTACGTTAGTGGTAAAATTTTGTCTTCTTTATAAAAGAAAATGAAAAAAATTAATAATAATAATAATAATAATAAAATAAAAACAACTTAAATAATAATAATTATGATCTTCGTTGAATCTTGTAACATGAAGAGAGTAAGAAATTTAATTTATTCATAAAAAATAAAATCTGTGGAAATAAAATGTAAAGAGGGAATTAATTGTTTTATCTTGTGATAATTTAAAATATATTAATTTAATGATACAAGGGAAAAAGGGGTTAAATTCCACAGCTGCCTTTTTGAGTTCTAATTAAAAAGGGAAAAGAGCGAAAATAACAAATTAGGAAACTAGGGAAAGGAGGTAACATAAAAAAAGAAAAAGGGGAACTTAAGGGAAAAAGCAGAAAACCAACTTAGTAAGAGTCTACCATTTAAGAGCTTTCTAATTTTAAACTGAATTAGCAATTTCATAATAGGGAAAGCCTTTAAAACCTGTAAGGGAATTTGGGGACACCTAGGAGTGATTCTAGGAGTAACTCTAGGTGGGTGAGGCAAATAAGATAATTAATTAATTATAGAAATTAAATAATGGAGGAATGAAGGGGATGGGTGACACTTGTACGAAGAAATTTTTTTAAGAATTTATTTTTAAAAATTTAATTAAATGAGATTTTGGGAAAGCGAGGAAGTTTGAAACTCTATAAAATGAAGGAAGGGGAAGGAGGAAGGATCATCTTCTGTTTGCGCAACATTACACCGCAGAAATATCTACTTGATTGATTTACTTGTGGGAGTTGGGGATACCCAGCTCGGAGAGGAGTGGTAGCACAGCCTTGCGAGGCAAGTTGGGAGCTAGTCAAAATCTCTGGATAGCGTGTGTAGCCCCTTTGCGGCTCAGGGGGCTAAGGGGGAAGAAGAGTACCTTAGCATTGGCTGAGAGGTACCGGTGAAGTCTCGACGGTCGGTGAGCGGGAGTTGCACGGGGCACACAGTATGTCATTCGGAGAGAGCGATCAAGAAATGATACACTCTCTTCATTTTTGTATGGTATAATGTATTAGGACTTATGCTTAGATCTGCTTAATTAATGGAAAAGTAAAATGATGTTTTTTCTTAATTGGTGACTGAAACCTTCCTTAGCTTAGCTAAATGGTTGTTGACTATGATGGCCTTCGTTTTCCCACATGTTGTGACTGCCCTATGGTGTTGATTGTGACCTTGAGGTTGTCTAGCCTTCGTCCCTAGCTCACCAGTCCTCGCCTGAGCAGTCGGCCAAGAGCCTGATCTACGGTCGTCGCCTTAGCATTAAAAGACCTATGAATCTCAACGCCCTACTTTTCTGTGTGAGGATGATGAGCGAAGGACAAACATGTTAACCGTCTACCTTGATGTTGTCCTTGGCTCAAGGTTTGACTTGCTCCTAGATGCGTTTAATTAACCTTGAAATTTTAAATGATGACGAAGTTTCTTAACTCTGCATTTCTTAATCGTCAGATAAGTTTATCTCTGTGTTTTTATTTATTTCTGGATGAATTGGCACTTTGTTGTATTGCCTCCTTTGCACCTTAAATCCGTGTTGTTTTAATGCTGCCCCCCCCTTTTTTTTTCCTCTGTGGAATTATTCCTGCACATTAATATTGATGAATTTTTTCCTGAATTTTTTCCCATTCGACTGGCTGCCTGCGAATTGTTCTAGACTGCATTTTCTGGTTTGTTGGGTTGGAGTTATTACCTTGGAATCTCTACGTATTAACCCTTTTTATTGATTATCGCTTTTAGCTAGCGATAACACCACACTGTGAACTTTTTTTGTTGTTCCTCCAAATCCTTTGGTGTTTTCAATTATTTTTTATGGCGAATTCTTCACTCTGCGTATGCTTTCATTCCATGACAACCTGGTTCACTGGTGAAAATGATTTATCTTTTGGATGGCCACTCCTTGGACAGAGGATGTAACCTCGTTGTCATCGTTTTTCCTTATGGTTGTGAATGCGATTTGAATCTAAATGACAATGATTGGTAGGTATACCTGCGCTTGATTATTTTGCACATGCCTAAGTCAATATGAGTTTACTGCCTTCATTTTCGTTGACACATGCCTGCGTGCGTCTTACTGGCTGAGTGTGTGCCTACGTGTGTTTCACCCTGTTGTTGTGTGCTGGCCTGTTTGGTAACGATTTTATGGCTACATGGTAAGCCCAGACCCTAACTTGGATATAGTTGTAATGAAGGAAGTCTTAAATTGATTGAGATTACAGGCATGCCATCTATTTCTCACCGTTATCACAACAATAACTAATACAAGGCGACAGTTGGCACAGTAATCATTTCATGGCGATTTTTTTTTTACTGCAGTAGCTCCAGGCACTGTAAATTCAAATTTTAATGGTAGCCATGTATTGACTCCAGAATCCTTAATGAGCGCGAGGTAATGATTACCCCTTTGGAAATCTTTGTAATTAGAATACTGTTAAAAATAATAATGGTTGTAGAATGGGAGATTCGATGTCTTCCTTATTTAGATTGACACGATGGGCATGCAATCGATTAGTATCCTTTTAAAAGTGTAAATAAACCAAAGATTGATTAGTATCCTTGAATTGTAAATAAATAAAAGGCTTAGCGTAGAGGGTAAATATGCAATAGTTAATCAATATCACAATCAACCTTAATAGTTAACTGACACCTTTTCCACCCTACACCTTTAATAAATAATATATATATTTAGGATGTTAAAAGGAGCCTCAAGTCGAAATTAAAGTTATTTCGAGTTAAAATTTATATTTCAGTTTATCATTATTCTGGATTAAAATTTTGTTAGTTTAAAATTTATTTTAAAATCATACTACAGTTAAGATTTATGCCTATAAATCATACCTTCTCTAGTTGTGTAAGAGTGGCTTGAATGTAGAGAGTGGTTTTCACTTGATATTTTTATTCATTTCCTATTTGTATTCATAGTGTAATGATGGTAATCATATATGACGAAATCCCCATGTAAAAGATCGTACTCACTTTTATAATTATATTCATGTTTCTATGAAGGTAACCATGAAGGAGTAAGTTTAGAATATTTTAACTTGCACCCTATGGCTTATAGATGTCAAAACCTTAGTTGCACATTCGAGGCTAAGTGGTTGGGAATCCATCCATTCACATGTTGTTGGTATGTTTCTTTATAAAGGAAGGATGACATTATGTTGATGATAATTTGCTTAGCATGTACGATAATGTCGATAGTTTCCCTCATTTTTATTTTTATGTTGATTCTTATAAGTTTTCCGCTTTTTAAAAAGAGATATGAAAACAAATTCCTTAAGTTCATCGTACACTTAGGCGTGCTTGGGTTATAAAGGAGTAGTAAGGCAAGTCACTTGAGTCTCTTGCGCCTTATAACAATGTGGATGCAATATTGATGGGTTAGTTCTTGCTTCTTGTGCAAATGGATTGTATGTCATGAATGATAGTCATAGATTCTAGGTTTCTTGCGCATCTGGATTTACTTAGTAAATGGTGGTTTAGATATTTTTTTTTTATCTGGTTTATTCTTGAATGATGGCTTAAACTTACATATTTCTTGCGCACATGAAAATTAAGCTATTGAATGACATATTGCCTAATGTTTCTAGATTTTACTTCTTGCACGGAAGGAAATGCCAATGTAATGAATGGTTGTCGGTTATTTACTTCTTGCGTCATCAAAAATTATTGTCACAATTCATAGTGTAAGAGTGTATAATATGCGACCTTATATAAAATAACATAGTTTTCAATATGGGCATAAATCAAGTGTTTCAATGTCTACCTTATGCAAAATACTTTAAAGGGTCACTTTTAAATATACTTGGAAGATCTATAGAATTGATTAATGTGGAGTGAAGGGACTTGGATGATCTTGATGTGTCATTTATCTTTGTCGGCTTGGACTTGTTTGTTTGGGCTGGGATGTAGACACCTCCTTGTTCCTTAGAACAGTGACCAACCCTAAGACCTTAAATTGTCAAAATCGATGGGAACCTGGGCTTGAGCGTTGCTTATGTGTCCTGGAGGTCCTAACCATTGCAGGGTAGGACGAGCAGGTTGTCATAGTCATTCTTATTTTTCGTCAGTTGATTGTCGTCCACTGCTTCCAAATGCTTGATGTGCTTCATAGGTCGTTAAGTTGTCGTCGCCTGAGTTGCATGCGTCGTGTTCGTCGTCATGTTGCAACGTTGAGTATAATGTATTTATTACCCTTCTACACACACACACACAAAACAAATTTTCACTTGTTACGTGAGGCTTGTTATCGTAACTAAATAGGAGGGTTGTTACATATGGTATCAGAGCAGGTTCAACCCACGACTTGGGATTGCTACGACTTTCATTGATATGATTGATTATATTGTTGTTGATCGAGTAGAATTGTGTGCATGCAGGTAATCATGGTTAGAGGACGTCGTCGAGGAAGAAGACGAGGTGATAGGGAAGGAGACACAATGCCTCCAATAGCATCCATGCCTGAGTGGTCTAACCCCCAGGGAGACGAGCAGGTTCTTGGACAGGAGCAGATAGCAGTTGGTGATGTAGTTAGAATGATGAGATATTTTCAGTGCATGTCTGAGGCACTGATCAACCGTTTGGATAGAGATGAGGCCAGGGTGCCAACACCCGCTGAGGTTCCACGCGCACTCTGGTCAATACTGGTAGCATTCACTGTGAACTCAAGAAGGTCAAATTTCTCGAGTTCTTTGGTGTCCTGGACGACGCATCCACCGAGGCATGGTTGGAGAATATGACGATTTTCTTTGCACTTCATGATTATACCTACAACATGAAGGTCCACATGGCGGTATTTCAACTGAAGGGGAGTGCTCTTCTATGGTGGAAGATGCTCCTACCGCAGCTGAACATGGTCGTCGAAGATGTTTCATGGGAAATGTTCGAGGAACGGTTCCGAGAGAGGTCCCTTTCAGAAGAATTCATTGAGTGTCAGCTCAATGATTTCAATTCCTTACGACAGGGCGGTCGTACGGTGCCAAAATACGAGGCCCATTTTATGGAGCTGCTCCGGTATGCTCTGCACCTTAACATTGAGAAACTTAAGGTGAACAGGTTCGTGTTCGGCCTTAATGACAACATACGTGCAAAAGTCAGGATTCTGATGCCTCAAACCTTGCATGATGTCTTCCAGAAGGCCCTCATAGTAGAGGAGGAGCTTATCAGCAGGGGTTAGACCAGGACTCCAACGAGACCAGCAAGGCAGGTTTCATCTGGAGCACAACAGCATCAAACACCAACCAGACCTACACCCGGACATCGTGGCTTCTAGAGAGGATCCACTTTCACTACACCTCGACGATTGACGCCTTAGCAGCAGACACCTTATCGGGGACCATAGCATCGGCAACAGTGTCGACCGCAACAACAACAGTTTAGGCCTGTTCAGCAGAACATACCAAGATTCCAGGTCTGTGGGTCGTCATCTTCTACTTCGGGTACCAGGAATACTGGGCCAAAGAAGGGGTGTTGGATGTGTGGGGAGCCACACTACCAGCACAACTTCCCTGTGGAGAGGACAAGAGCATCTGGATTAGCCGTACCCACTACCGTGGGAGATATGGGCAAGTCCCATCAGTTTCATGCAGTGGTGGATAACCGTCAGGTAGAGAAAAATGCTCGAGATGAAAAGTGTTGGATGTGTGCGGAGCCACACTACTAGCATGACTACCCTATGGAGAGGACCAGAGCATCCAGATTAGTCATACCCACTACCGTGGGAGATATGGGCAAGGCCCATCAAATTCATGCAGCGGTGAATAACTGCCAGGTAGAGAAAAGTGCTCGAGATGACAAGTACCGTCGCTGACCAGACCCTTAGTATTTTGATAGATCCCAGTGCTACCAAGAGTTTCATTTCTGGTGTAGCGCTAAAAAGGATTAAGGTTAAGGCAGTCGAATAGGATGAGTTTAGCTTCGTAGAGATGGTCTCAGGTGCCAAACAAAAGGTTGGAGGAAAGGTTACGGTATGTGTCCTTAACCTGGGAGAGTTTGTCACCAGGACCAACCTGTACGTCACAATCTTAGGATCTTATGACGTCGTGATTGGTATGTACTGGTTGGAATCACATGAGGTGATACTCAACTGTAACATGAAACGGTTGAGTTTGGTCGATGACGAGGGACAGATATGTGTGATTTAAGGGCGGAACCAGGGAATTTCCCTGAGGTTCATTTCTTCCATGCAACTGCAGAAGAACATGCGCAAGGGGTGCAAGATTTATGCAATCCTTGCATTAAATGAGAAGGGAGTAGCAGAAGGTCTAAAACACCTTCTGGTGGTGGGAGAGTTTGCAGATGTGTTTCCGGAGGAGTTACCTGGGATGCCGCTGGAGAGGGAATTGGAGTTTACCATAGACCTAAAACCGAGGACTGAACTGATAGCAAGAACTCCTTATCGTATGTCGACCTCATAGTTACAAGAGTTGAAAATGAAACTAAAGGAGTTGTTGGACCTGTGATTGATACGTCCTAGTGTGTCACCATGGGGTGCACCGGTTATTTTCATACAAAAGAAGGATGAATCGTGGAGGCTTTGTATTGAGTACCGTCAACTGAACAAGGCCATGATCAAGAATCGGTATCCGTTGCTAAGAATTGATGATCTGTTTGATCGAATGAAGGGTGCGACGGTGTTCTCCAAGATTGAATTGTGATCAGGGTATCACTAGTTACAGATCAAGGAGGATGACGTCCCTAAGACTTGCTTTAAGACGAGGTTTGGACATTACGAGTTTACTGTTTTTCCATTTGGACTAACGAATGCCCTAGGGGTATTTATTAGCTTGACGAATGGAGTGTTCCATGAGTACTTGGACAAGTTCGTCTGAGTATTCATTGACGATATCTTGATTTACTCTCAGATGATAGAGGACCATGACGAGCACTTGCGCTTGGTACTATAGTTTCTGCGAGAGAACAAATTGTATGGGAAGTTGTCCAAATGCTCTTTTTATCAATCGAAGATTCACTACTTAGGGCATGTCATCTCTGGCAAAGGCATCGCCATGGATCCAGCAATGGTCGAGGCTATTATGGAATGGCCTGCGCCGACGAATGTCCCGGAAGTGCGTAGCTTCATGGGCTTAGTAGGATACCATCGATGGTTCGTCCAGGGGTTTTTGAGGATAGCAAATCCAATCATAGAGTTGTAGAAGAAAAACAAGAAGTTTGTTTGGACCGAGAAATGCGTGGAAGCATTTTGTAGGCTCAAGGAATTGTTGACAATAGCACTAAAGTGTAGAAGTTCAGGAGGATTAGCATTCGTTCGATATGAATCAATGAGATTCGTTGATCTGGCGCTTTGAGTTTCGACATTTTGGAAGTCATAAGTGTAGAGGAATTTGTTTCAGGAATCCTCGATACGCGAAGTCTCGACACGATCTAGACCGTCATATCAAGGAAGAACTAGCACCGTCGATCCATAGCAAATAAGTCGCGATTTCAGACTTCGGAAGAAGGGAGAAGAGTTGCCTCGCAAATTCATGAGTCACAAAATCCTGACGCGCTCGGAGGTGGACCCCAGGACTTGATTGGAGGTCATATGGTTGAAGCATAAGGGAAGAGTTAAGGAACCATTAGCCCATTTCAGGATTCTGATAATCGAAGGAGTCAAAGGAACTCACAACATATTTCACGAAGTCACAAAATCCAAAACACATTTTTGGGTTAAGTCAGTGATCACACCGGGTGGTCATGTGGAGTGGAGGTTCGCATAGGTGTGACTTCTAAGAAGGACCTGTGGTATTATTTGTATTGATGGTTTTAGTGGGAACTAAGGAGCCATTTTGGCTCAAGGGAATATGAAGATCCAAAGACAGGGAGGTTAAGAAGAACCTGTTGAGGTAGGGGTGTTGCGTTAAGTGGTATCAGAGCATACAAATTTTTTTTTCTGTAGAGGGAAGATACAGAACATTTGTGATTTGAATTCTATGTGGACAGATTGAAACAATGCCGCTAAGAAGACGTCAAGAGAGACCCATGCCCGATCCAACGGTGGAAAGGAAAATGAGATAAATTCATGCTCGATAGGATGCTATGGAGACAAAAAAAAGGTGAACAAATGATACTGGAGATATCAGTGAGGATGAAAGTGAAAATGAAGTTGGAATCGAAGAAGAATTTATATTCGAAGATGCTACAAAGGAAATTCTATTCAAAGTTGTTGCAATAATAGAGGCTAGAGAAAAAATGGACATCCTGATGTACGAAAGGAAACTTAGACGTTGAGGAGCTACTAGATTGGTTTAGAGATCTAGATAAATACTTTGAGTATGAGGATATCGAAGAAGATAAGAAGGTAAAGAATGTAGTCACTAGACTGAAAGGGCATGCAACACTATGGTGGGATGAAATGCGGGCTGACAGGAATTGAGAAGGAAAACAAAGAATCAAAATATTGGATAGGATGGTTGCAAAGATGAAAGCCAAGTTTATACCCATAGATTACCAAATTAATATGTTTCGAAGAATGCATAATTTGAGACAGAAAGGGATGATAGTGAAGGAATACACTGAGGAATTTTATAGACTCAACATCAGAGCTGGTCATCGTGAGAGTGATGATGAAAAGGTCGCGAGATACATGAATCTATTGAGATATGACATTTAGGATGAGATGATCATGGTGACAATAAGGAATATAGAATATTCTTATTAGATTGCTTCAAAGGTGGAAGTAAAATTGGCCCGAAAGAAAGGTCAAAGGGGCAGAGGTAGAATTCAAAGAAAAGGCAAAGAAGTTGCCCAAGACAGAGTAGAGAAGCCCAAATATGAAGAAAATAAATGTCATAATCACCCATAAAGGGGAGGAACCTCACAAGGAGGACAATATGTCGACAGGAACACTTTTTCATGAGCCAGAGGAAGAGGAAGAGGTAGAGGAGGTGAAATAAAGTGTTTTGTCTGTGGAAAGATAGGACACAAATATTTTGAATGTCCCAATAGAAAAATAGATGGAGGAGGAGAAGCTCACATTTCAGAAGCACAAAGGAGAAATGTTGAGGCAAAATATACAGAAGGTGGAAGATCCTTAAGGATGAGGAAAATTCTCTTGAAGCAAGAGAAGGAGATAGAGAATCTAGTCCAAAGGAACAGTTTGTTCATAACTGCTTGCAATACCAAGGATAGGGTATGCAAGGAAATTGATGACAGTGGAAGAACAAATAATACAGTATCCAAAGAAATGGTGGAGAAGATGGAATTCGAAACAGTTGCACATACGAGCCCATACAAGGTTTCATGGTTGCATAAAGGACATCAGGTAACAATCACTAAACATTGTTTAGTTGAATTTAAGATAGGGGGATATAGAGATGAGATTTTATGTGATTTTATTCCCATGGATGTCTATCATCTTTTGTTGGGGAGACCGTGGCAATATCACAAGAATGTTATTCATGACAGAAGAAAGAACACATATTCCTTGGAGAAGAATGGTAGGACGCATATGTTGTTGCCAACTGAAGACAAGAAGGTGAAAGAAGAAACAAACAATACTATACTTCTCATGAGTGGGAATAAACTTCTGGATGAATTCAAGAAGGACGAAGAAATGCAGTTTGTTGTGGTAAGAAAACCTAGAGTCATCTTGAATAGTACCTCGATAGATGATCTACTGGAGGAAATTCAGGAACTACTGGAGAATTTTGTTGATATGGTGGTGGACGATTTACCTTGTTCCTTGCCTCCCATCAGAAGTATAATCCATCACATTGACCTTGTACCAAGAGAGAGTTTACCAAACAAAGTAGTGTACATATTGAAGTCACAGGAGAATGAAGAAGTTAAGAAGCAAGTCCAGGATTTGATGGACAAAGGGTTGATTACAGAAATATTGAGTCCATGTGTTGTACCAACAATGTTAAGTTTGAAGAAGGATGGTGGATGGAGAATGTGTACAAACTCGAGGGATATAAACAAAATCAATGTTAGGCATAGATTTCCTTTACCCGGGATCGATGACTTGATGGATTGCTTAAGTGGAGAATTTTTTTTTTCGAAGATTGATTTGAAAAGTGGATATCATCAGATTAAGATGAGGGAAGGTGATGAATGGAAGACATAATTCAAGAAAAATGAAGGGTTGTATGAATGGCTTGTCATGTTTTTTGGTTTGACAAATGCACCAAGTACTTTTATGAGATTAATGAATGAAGTCTTGAAGGATTTCATTGGAAAATTTTTAATTGTGTATCTTGATGATATATTGATCTTCAGTAAGACTAAGGAAGAACATTTGAGACATTTAAATCTAGTGATGAGGAGTTTACAACAAGAGAAGTTGTTCATAAATCTGAAGAAGTCATCTTTCATGAAGAAGGAAGTCATTTATTTGGGGTTTGTGATCTCTTTGAATGAGTTGAAGATGGATCTGAAAAAGGTAAAAGCGATGAAAGAGTGGTCATCGTCGAGGAATATCTTTGAAGTTACAAGCTTCCATGGACTAGACAGATTTTATAGGAATTGCATCAGATTAGTGCACCAATGATGGACACAATCAAGAAAATACATAAATCTTTTCATTGGACAGAGGAAGCAAAGAAAATTTTCAAGTTGTTAAAGGAGAAGATAACTGGACAACCATTTCTGGTTTTTCCATATTTTAGTAAGACATTTCAAGTGAGATTTGATGGAAGTGGATTTGCGATTGGAGAAGTCTTAAGTCAAGACAATAGACCAGTTGCAGACTTCAGTGAGAAGCTAAACGATGCCAAAAGGAATTGTTCCACATATGATAAAGATTTTTATGCATTCATACAAGCACTGACGAAATGGAGGCACTACTTGGTTCCGAAAGAGTTCGTTTTGTATAGAGACAACCATGCCTTACATTTTATAATTATATAGGAGAAATTGAAATAGAAACATGAAAAATGGGTTGAATTTATGAATAACTTTACTTTTGTTATAAAGCACATTTCTAGAACTGCTAATAAGGTTGTTGATGCATTGAGCAAGAAATGTTTGATTATGCAGGAGTTTCATGTGAAGACATTAGATTTTGATAGCCTTAAGGACATGTACAAAGATGATTCAAATTTTAAGGATGATTATAAAGCATGTGAGAATGTTGTTTTGAGAGAGAGAAGCCAATGGGTTGAATATTTGATCCAGGATGGATTATTATTCAAAGGAAATTAGTTGTGTATCCCAAAGAGTTCTATGAGAGAAGTCCTTTTGAAGGAAAAACATATTGGGGGATTGGTTGGAGACTTTGGCCATGACAAAACATTTGTGAAACTGAACAGTTTGTATTATTGGCCAGGGATGAGGATGGATTTCAAGAATTTTGTGAACAAATGTAGGATTTTTCAACACACAAAGGGGAAAATACATAATACAGGATTGTACCAACCATTTCCAATACCAGAAAGGTCATGGGATGCGACAAGCATGGATTTTGTGCTAGGACTGCCAAGCACACGGAGAGGTTGTGATTCCATATTCATGGTAGTCGAAAGATTCTAAAAAATGGCACATTTCATTCCATGTCAAAAAAATAGTGATGTAACACACACTACAAATATGTTTTTCAAAGAAGTTGTTTGACGTCATGGTTTACCCAAGAGTATTGTTTCAGAAAGAGAAATCAAATTTGTTGGTCATTTCTAAAGGACACTATGGAAAAAGATGGGGAGAAATTTATCTTTTATCTCATCATATCACCCTTAGACGGATGGACAGACTGATGTAGTAAATCGAATCTTGGGAGAGTTGTTGAGGAGTTTGGTAGTTGAACATCATAGTCAGTGGGATCAGATTCTGCCGCAAGGGGAATTTTCACATAGTGACTCACCTAACCAAAGTACAACACAGAGCCCATTTCGAATAATGTATGAAATGCATCCAAGGGGAGTATCTGAGTTGAGATACTTAGAGAATAATGAGTTGAAAAGTGTTGGAGTGGAAGATTTTGTAGCAGATATGAAAGAGATCCACAATAATATTAAAGAGTGGTTGCAGAGTTCCAACCAGGAATACAACCATAGAGAAGATCAGCAAAGAAGAGAGCTTCAGTTCAAAGTGGGATATTTGGTATTAGCACATCTAAGAAAGGAAAGGTTCCCAAGGGGAACATAAAATAAGGTGAAAATGAAAAAGATAGGGCCATGTAAGATTTTGAGAAAATTTGAGGCAAATGCTTACGAGATAGAATTTCTAGATGAGGTGGGCATATCACCCATATTCAATGTAGAAGATATGTATCCTTACAGAGCATATGAAGCGAGATGAGAAGAGACTCAGAAGGAAGTTTAGTGGGTCAAACAACTGCCTGTAGCTGAAAAGCCCCAGATAGAAAATATCATTGATCAGAGGATTATCAAGAAGACCCGGAGGAAAACATATTTTTAATATTTGATAAAGTGGAAGGGACACCCAATTGAAGATGTCAGTTGGGAAAGCGAAGAAGATATCCAAAAACATGGACAGATGGTGCAGGAGCTCATGGACAAGAGCCCATGAATTTTTCAGCCAGAGGAATATGATGCAGGAGCATCAAAAGCAAGATAAAAGAGGAGCACAACTGGATATGCACTGATGCACGTTTTAAGGACTTTTTGAATTTGAAAAGATGAAGCATTAATGTAATATCTAGAAAAGATATATTTACTTTTATGGTTTGGGAATTGTAACACATATCTTGAGCATTGCTCTCATCTGTCGGTTGTAGACAATTAATGTAATGAATGTAAGTAGATGTAGGCATTAATTCAATTAGATAGATTGATATTGTAGGAGGGAAACTAGAGAAATCCCCTCGTATGTATGGTATTTGTATCATTATCTCAAAGTATTTTTTAGAAGCTATAGAGAAAAATAAAGAGAGTAGGAGATCATAGAAGAATAGAAATTGTAGAAGTTATATAAGCAGATAGCAGTTCCTATAGGAACCATGTACAAAAGAACTTGAGTTAATATAAGAATTCTTTGACTCAATTTCATGGTGTTGTTATGAATATTGTTTGCATCTATTGAATGGTATGTTTACAGTTTTCTTATATACTCTGTTATGCATTTGTTTCAATGATTTGTGTGTATGATTTCATGTTGAATGTATGAAATCTGTAAGAGGGAGAGTATGAGTTTCAATTTTTTCTCTTCCTGAGAATTCTAGCAAGGAGTGCATTGAAGGTTCGCAAGAAGTGCGTTGACAAGTTCTGATTTTTACCTCTGAAAAGATCAGGAGAGATATCGTTGTTTCCATACCAGCAGAAGTGCAAGGATAGCCCAGAGCCATGTAAGGTGTGCACAAGCAAGTTGAAGTCTAATGCTTTTCCAACCTAGTGAGTGGCTGAAGAGCTATTGTCACAGGGAGTGCACAGAGTTGAAGAGTTCAAATAATCAGTGATTATCGTGAAGCCACAAGGAGTGCATGAAAGAATTCCTTGGAATTCTTGACTTTGCAGCCAACATCAAGCTCGGGAGGGATAGATTCTTGGAAAGATCAAAGGAGGGACGAGGCTCGAAGTTACCTCGCAGAAACTAATCTCAGAAAGAAGAACGCCAAGTTACTTGGCCAGGAGTCTTTTAGAACATGAACGGATGGTTGAGTTTCTTAGAGGGAGAAGTGCCATTTTTTCATGGACCGTTAGATCTAGTGGATCAGTGGGGAGGATAAGGATGAGTATCTTTCAACACTCGCAAGTTCAGGAGGATTAGGAGTTGTTAGATCTGAATCAACGAGAGTCATTGATTTGGCGCTTTGAGTTTCGACATTTCATAAGTCGAAAGTGTAGAGGAATTTGTTTCGTCAATCCCTGATACGTGAAGGCCCAACATGATTTGTACCGTCAGATCAAAGAAGAACCAGAACTGTCGATCCATAGCAAAGAAGTAGCGAGTTCGGACTTCGGGAGAAGGGAGAAGAGTTTCCTCGTGAATTCATGATCCATGAAATCCTGACGCGCTCAGAGGTGGACCGCAGGACTTGAATGGAGGTCATATGGTTGAAGCATAAGGGAGGAGTTAAGGACCTGTTATCGCATTTCAGGATTCTAGGAATCGAAGGATTTAGAGGGACTCACAACAGATTTCACGAAGTCACGAAATATGAAACACCTTTTCGGGTTAAGTCGGTGATCACACCAGGTGGTCACATGGGTTGGAGGTTCACGCCTAGTGCTTTTTCACACATGAATGACTTCTAATAAGGACCTATGGTATTATTTGTATTGAAGGTTTCAGTGGGAACTAAGCAGTCGTTTTGTCTCAAGGGAATAGGAAGATCCAAATACCGGGAGGTCAAGAAGAACCTCTTCAGTTAGGGATTGTGCTTGATAAGGATGTTGCCACACCTCTCCCTCAAGTATTTGGTTTTCGTGCGTGACCCCTCTACTCCACATGTGAGTCTGGTTAGCAATTTATTGTCAACCTGCATCCATCAATGAATCATGTCAACAATAATAATCAATCATCATAACATCTAATCATATGTACATATGTCATATCAACAACATTCAAACCCCAATAGTACACTCCCTAACTCGATCCAGAGTCGAAGGGGTTTCATCGATGCCTTTGCATCCTTGAGGTCCAAAGTCCTGCATACTTAGGAGAACCAAGTCAATAGCACCTGTCTATGTAAATACAACCTAATAATCATATCATCATATCCATAATATCATAATCATAATCAAAACGACCAATAGATATAATAGCCTGGATCACTTGCATGAAAGTGTCCTCAAAGAATAAGTTCGCTCACTGCCCGCAAGAGCGAGATGTTACATACTGTCCCTTTTGGTGGAAAATAGAAGCATAGATAAAACATTTCCACTAAATTCATTTTAAATTGAAAGACATCGGTAGTGGCTCAACCCAATGTTTACATATATGAGGACGTTAACCAATCATATATAATCATCATCATATATATAATGTTGATATTGAAATATATTATTTATGGACCACATAAACATGTATAATGGATGTTTGATCCTTTTGGGCTAGCTTACTAGATGTCCTTATGTACCATCTACTAAATGCCAAGAAGTTCTCTAGTTCCTACAAAATTTTTATTGAGAAAAATAAAATAAAATAATAGAACCACTCAATAATAGAACTATAGAATTCTATTCACGGTTGACCATATATTAGTTTAACTTTTAATATTGAATTTCTCTCATGTGCTTTATTTTAATAAAAATAAAAACGATTTAAAAACTAAAGAATAAAATTAATACATTTTGTTGATGGTTTGCTTATTACCTTTAACATTCATATATTATTCTCAAATACTTGCAACAAACAGGGTTAACCATTTCAACAAAAAGTAGGGTTAATTTTATTAACCATTTCAAGATAAAAAGGGACTTTTATGATCTGGGTGAAAGAGTGTGCTCAACAAGTAAGAGGTGTTTTTTATGGAGGGCGCAACACTGGAACTGATAGAAGGGAAAATTGATATGAGGGAGAGGCTGCAATTTTTTTTTGAGAGAGAGACACTTTCAATACGAATCATTATGAGAAGAAGGAGAGATGTGCGTAGCATTCTCCAACTCGTCCTCCTTTAAAATGATGCCCTAATTTCACATTCACGTTGCCAACAAACTGAGGCCACATTAATTATCAACACATAGCATAATATAGATGCGCACTAGTTCCTTTGGTGCACACTCTCTCAATAATCACACAAAAATAGAAAAATGAATTTACACACACAGGAAATAAAGAGACGAGATTCAACAAAACTTCATCAATCAAATTAGAGGACGATGTCTTATTTTAATCAATCAAGGAGACTTCATACAACGGTAATTGTCGTTTTATTTTTTTTACGTTTCTCTGCACATTCAGACTAGAAAGAGTAATTTCCTGTAGAAATTACTAACACAAAATCACTACTCATTATTTTATACATTGCCATTGTTTACTTAGACTGGAAAATTCCTTATTACAAATAAGGGAGTGACTAACACTGAAAAAGATCATAAATTAATATAGTACATTCTTTTAGAATGCCTTTCTTCACAAACTGACAAGATCATATGACAATATAAATTTATACTAGTTGGACAAGGAAGGGGGACACCCTTCCTAGTGGCCCAATTCCTCCATATTTAGATCCGGAAGCATCCCTATATCCACCACCAACTAAGGGAACTTTCGTTGCACTGTCATCCACTTCTCCTGTCTCTAGATTTTGGCATTGTTTACCGACCAGGTATGAAACATGATGTTGTTTGGCATGATATGGTGTTACTAGCAAGGAAGGTATGATTGGAGTGTATTTCTATGATAAATTATTAATGTCACTATGTTCAACATGTTGTTCTCGATTTTTATGTGCTCATACTGACGTAGTCAAAATGATAGAGATCTTTGTGGGTGCCAGAGAATAAAATCCAAGATAGACCTCAAAATATAAGAAGTCAAAGGAAGAGTGTGTGGCCCTGTTGTAAGGGGGGCACTTCTTCAAATGTGACATGAAAAGGTGAAATTCTTTGGCGTAGTGGCAGTAATTAAATTTGGCTATGGACAAGGTCTCTAAGTGGTAAGTCACCGGGTGAACTCCCTTTTTACGCATCGTTCCAATAGAAAATTGAGAGGCAATGTGGGGTAAGGGATAGAGATATTTAATTATGGTTTGGGTGAGGGAATGGTAAGCAGTAACTAGAGGACGTTCGATAGTGTCTTGGGTAACTGGTCGAGATGATGGAGAATTGGGCAATAATGCGTCATGAATGATATCGATGAATGGAGCAAGGGATAGAGAGGGTGGGAGCCTTGAGGGAGACTGAGATACATTGGAAAATTATGGGAGGAGAGGGAGTATTTTGGGAGGTGTTGGATTAGTGAGGTTCTCGCGATGAACATGGCAGGTGAAACACAGAGAGACATTGTTGGTATTGATAACATGGTGAGTGGTTGTGGTATCGTTTCACTGTGGTGGTGAAGTGATAGACAATGAAGTAAGTACATAGGTTCTCCCAGCCTATTTAAGGTGGTATTGACGAGTCTGGTTGTGATACACCACTTTTCGTTCTTGTTAGTAAGGAAGACAAAGAAAGAGATCAACATGATCTAATGGTGACATGTCACAGATCACAATGTCACGAAAAAGACCAATGGTGAAAGTGAAGGTGAAACATTGAGTAATAGTAATGCTCTAAGCAAGAGCGTGAGGAGAGAGTGGAAGAACCAAAAAAGCCAATTCTATTCCTTTTTGAATCTGGTGGATGAAGTTTTGGTCTCTCCTCCTTTGTGTGCGAAAAATTCCACCAAGGAAAGAACTTTCTATGATACCAATTAATCTGGGTGACAGAATGTGCTCAACAAGTAAGATGCATTTTTTATGGAGGGTGCAACACTGGAACTGATAGAAGGGTGAATTGATTTGAGGGAGAGGGTGCAAAACCTTTTTGAAAGAGACGCCTTCAATACAAATCGTTCTGAGCATAAGGAGAGATGTGCATATCATTCTCTAACTCGTCTACCTTTAAAATGACATCCTAACTTCACATTCATGCTGCCAACAAACTGAGGGCGCATTAATTATCAACGCATAGTAGAATAGAGATGCACACTAGCTCCTTTGGTGTGCACTCTCTCAATAATCACACAGAAATAGAAAAATGAATTTACACAAATAGGAAATAAAGTGAATGGATTCAACAAAAAATCATTAATCCAAGTAGAGGATGATGTATTTTTAATCAATCAAGGAGACTTCATACAACAATAATTATCACTTTTATTTTTCTGCGTGTCTCTGCACATTCAGGCGGGGAAGAGAAATTCCCCACAACAATTACTGACACTAACTGACTACTCATTATTTTATACATCTCTATTGTTTACTTAGACTTGTGAATGATTTATTACAAACAATGGACTGACTAACGCTGACAAAGATCAAGAACTAATATAATACATTCTTTTAGAACTCCTTTCTTCCTAGACTTGCAAGATCATATGAAAATAGAAGTTTCTACTAGTTGGCCAAGGAAGGGGGACACCCTTCTTGGTAGTCCATTTTATAAAAATATTGTTCGAAGTAAATGGGGAGTGTCTTGAAGATATCAAGAATTTTTTTAATGAAATGAATCATAATGGATGGTATGTTGAAGAGTAGAAATTAGTTCATAAAATAGCACTAAGTATTAATTAATATGATAAGACATCATATGAGTGAATTCAACAATATTCTTTGTATTAAAAAATAGAAAACATTTCTTAGGAAAAACAATAAGATCTAATTGAAAGATCAATGGGATAACCCAAAAAAATTGAAAGCAATTGTATTCATGAATCTATTGACCATATGGTATAGAAGAGAAAAAAATAATTGTATTTGTACATCAACTTTATGAGAAAAAAAATGGCAAGAAATTCTTGACCATTTCATAGAAATGAACATAAGTTATTCTAGAATATGATGGAGAGGTAGAGATAAAACCTAAAAACACCTAACCAATAACTGATATGTAACCTTAATTAGAGTTTTGTATGAGAAAAGGCAAGAGCGATTTGTTGTAGTTACTTATTAGTACCTGCCAAAGAAGGTAGTATACTTATTAGTACCTGCCAAAGCTTGGCAGGTAGTATAACAATCGACATGATGTTAAGATACACTCAAATTTCTAATAATGCATCCATTTTGCAAAACAATTATAAAACATTTTTAAATTTTTAATTAAATATATAATTGACTTTTTTTTAAATGTATTTTTAAATTTTTTAAAATTTCTAAATGAATTTTTCATTTTTCCATTGGTTAAGGCAATGTGATCAGGCATAATTTCCCATGGTGTATTTGAATTTATTTTTTGTATTTGTTAGTATTTAAAATTACTTAAACATATCAAATAACAAAAATTCGACACATATTCATGTATATTAAATATATTAAATAGCTGACATATATTTAATACCGTGAAACTAACATCCTGACACCAGTTCGTTGGAGCATCCACGACATCGTCAAAAAGGTTCTTTTGTTCTCTGTCGAATGTTCAGCCCTCCCTTCCTAGAAGATCAATAGTTTGCATAGTCCCCCTCCCTTCCTAGAAGATCAATAGTTTGCATAGTCCATCAAGAGGGCTATTGTATTGACCCCGACATTCATAAGGCTGCTTGTTGGTAGGATGTTCTAACAAATATATCTGAGTCCTATCGAGAGTCCTCTTCAATTTCCATGTGAACGGAAAAAGGACTTTGTATTGTTATTTAGGCTACAATTTCTTCATCTTCTTCTGCAAGGAAGGCGATGTCATGGCGAGTGTCCCTATCCTTATTAGTCCCTGCCCTAAGGCAACAAGGATTTTGTATTAACCCTGCACGCATATCAATAATTTTTTGTTGGTTTAACTCAAAGTTATCATAAAGTTATACAATTTTCATGTTCACAATTGATTTTTTAAGCCAAAGTTTGAAGTTGGAAGTCTTATTTGGCCTCATTTCTAGGCAAAGAACATTTTTTACGAAATAAAATTTGGCAAAAGGATAATATATTTACACTATTTACACTGGATAATCATTTACATTTGATTTTTCAAGTCAGTTTGAAGTTGGAGATCTTATTTAGCCTCATTTCTAGGCAAAGAACATTATTTACAAAATACACTTTGGTAAACCGATAATATATTTACACTATTTACACTGGATAATGGTGAGGTCGATTAATGCTAAACTTGAGGTTAGCATTAATTCACTCAAAATTTAATGTTTTTGATTGCATTATGTTTAATAAATAATATAGTATGTTTAATAAATAATATGGCATAGTATTTTGGCATAGTCGTCTATTAAGTGTCCATAGTTATGTGTTTAGAAACTATGATAATGGTGAGGTCAATTAATGCTAAACTTGAGGTTAGCATTAATTCACTCAACATTTAATGTTTGTGATTACAGTATGTTTAATAAATAATATAGTATGTTTAATAAATAATATAGCATAGTCGTCTATTAAGTGTCCATAGTTATGTGTTTAGAAATGTGTCCATAGTTACATGTCGAGAGGTCCATCAATGGAGGCAACCAAAGAAATAAAAAAAATAGATTTTTAAGCACTTGAAGGAGAGTGGAACTGTATCTAGATCCTAGAGAATTTTTAATAAGTTGAAGGAGAGTTGGAATTGTATCTAGATCCTGGTGAAGAGATGTTGGTTTAGGTGAAGAGAGGCTAGTACAGGAAGAGATGTCATGGCTTTTAGAGGATGAGTTCTTACGGCTTTGTTGCTTCAACACTATTGGATGAACTTTGAACTGTGTAGTAACCATCTCTCACTTTTCTCTCGCTAACAGTCTCTAGATTTTCATACTACACCTTTTTCATATGTGCATATAGTCAATTTCTTTGCTGTGGAAAAACAAAATCAACCATACTTACCTCATTTTCTCTTCTTCATCATTTGTTCTTCTTCATCATTTGTTGCAGCATACATTATCCAATTGCGAAATCGCCTCATGATCTCCAAGTTTTCATTTTGGATAATAGATTTGGGTGGCTATCTGTCTCTCTGCTGTCTATGCATGTATTTCATATTAAATATATAATAATCCCATTCAATTTATCATAATATTTTGGGCTGTAAAAAAAATTACACAATACTTACCTCCTTCGACACCATAAGCATTTCCTGTAGCATTTCCTGTGGCTCCACCATCTCTACTCCTTATGGGATTTTTTGGTGGCTCGACCGTCTCTACCCATTACATAGGAAATTTTTCGTGATATTACCAGATTGTCAATGGATGGAGAGGAAGTACAATGATCTATGCTGAAGTATTTTACTATTACGGTTGATGTTTCTCCAATTCACGCTCATGATAGGGATTATTATGTTAGGGATCGTGAGCAAGATCTTGTTCGAGAGCGAGATCCGAGTTTTGATTTTTGTAAGCGAGATTCTGACCTTCGTCTCTCTTCCCTCCAGATCTTTCCAGAAAATAATGGCTAGAAGAATTAACAGATACAGGGGCATGCTAATGTACGGGTAACATGACAGCCTCATGAGATGTTAGGATTCCGTTGGTTTAGACTCCATCCAGAACAAACACTAGCAGCATAGCCAGGAGCATAAGAATGCATCCTCCCTTGCTAGCGAGGAGCAAGGGAAAAGGCAGGTAGAGCATCAAAGATGGTAGCAATTCGTTCCATATCTCTCGGTTTTCCTTGAAGGTCACCTCAGTCCTCCTCATTGTGTCGGTCAATCTCACTCATAGTGCTTCCCCTTAACGAACAAAAGGAGTGACATTTTTTTCCCCAAAGAGCTTAAAAGTTTTAAAAAAATTGAAGATCGATAACGTAAATAAAAAATTAAAGATATTTGTTGATTTTTTTTCACATATTTTATTAAAATTTTCTGACGATAAAAAATATATGTAATCTATTCCATTATTTTCTAATTCTATACTTTTGTACGACAACTGGTATACCTGGTGATGATAGCTATTAATCAGAAGATGATCGATGCCACTACCCTTTAATGAACTTTTAAACCATGCTTGAAGAGGAGTATCTTCAACCACTGTGATAGGATGTCCATGCCCATCGTAATCATCATAGTTTATATGCCTAACTCTAATGCCTGATTGTTTAAACAGTTCTGTCTCTACATCCTGTTGAAAACAATAATAAAAGAAGAAGAACCCTGGAATGATATTGGAAATGAACGCATTGCTTATTGATTTCATATTGAAGTTTATAAATAATGATAGTAAATAGTTATACGGTTTCTGAACTAACCAACTGTAACTGTAAACTAACTTTTACTAACTAATGAGATTACAACTCTTAACACTCCCTCTTAATCTCGAGGATTACATTATTAATAATGCCTAAGATTTGACGTTGAAATTGAAAAACATCTCTTCCCAAAGGTTTAGTAAAGATATCAACTAGCTGAGCTTTAGAACCACAAAATTTGAGAAAAATGTCACCATTTTTGACGAGTTCACGAATGAAGTGAAATCGAGTATCAATGTGTTTTCTTTTCTGATGAAACACATTATTCTTCGACAAGGAAATGACAGAGTTATTGTCACAAAATATCGAAATAGGTTCTTTTGTCATATATCCAAAATCCATCGAGATCCTTTTAAGCCAGACTGCATGACATGTTGCTGTTGTTTCCGCTACATATTCTTCTTCTGCAGAAGAGATAGAAACTATGGGTTGCTTCTTAGATGCCCATGAAATCAAATTCTTTCCAAAAAGAAAAGCATAGCCTGAAGTGCTTTTTCTGTTGTCAATACTTCCTGAATAATCAGTGTCGGTATAACCTGTAAGCATATTGTCTGCTGAAGCTGTGTACCACAAACCATAAGTGGTTTTACCTGCAATGTATCTTAAGATTCTCTTACCAAATTTCCAATGAGAATACTTAGGAGATTCCATAAACCTGGAAATGTAACTTGCTGCATATGTTATGTCAGGTCTTGTAGTAGTAAGATACATAAGACTACCAACAAGTTGTTTATATAATGTGGAACTTATTACTGATCCCAAATCTTCCTTGCTTAATTTAGTGCCAAGAGCAATAGGAGTGTCAGCAGGCTTACACTTTTCCATCTTAAATTTTTTCAAAACATCAACAACATATTTTTTTTGACTAATAAATATACCATGATCAGATTGGTCTACTTCAATACCTAAGAAATACTTCATTAATCCAAGATCTATCATTTCAAACTCATTTTTTATGGCTGATCTAAATGCATCTAACATCATGTTTCCTGTGTAGATCATGTCGTCAACATAAAGACATAGGATGAGAATATTACCCTGCTAATTTACCTTGATATACAAAGTAGGTTCATTTTCTCTCCTACTGAAACCATCTTTGAGTAAATAATGATCAATCCTACTATACCAAGCTTGCGGAGCTTGCTTCAAACCGTACAAGGCTTTCTTCAATTTGTACACTCGATGCTCTTGTGTTTTAACTTCAAATCTAGGTGGTTGATGAACATACACTT